>JAMKCH010045758.1:0-11821 GCA_023653785.1 Ophioderma brevispina | reverse complement strand
TTTTCAAATGTGGCCAGTGTCTTTTTAAATGGATACTACCGGAGTGCAAGCAGGGCTGGACAAAAAATGCAAATTTCCCAGGAATACTAATCCAAATTTCCCCCAAAAATTGCCAAACTTTCCCTTCAATTCTTATGTATTTCTTTATTTAAAGTTACGAAAAAAATTTCCTGGGAATGTCAATCCAAATTCCCACTTTTTCCAGGCATATGTGTGCAAGAGGATAATTTTTTAATACATGCATGGTTTGTTATGTTTGGTGGTTGCGGTTGTTGTGCACGTGAAGGTTTATACAACAATTCGGTAACATATCAAAGCAAAAGATAATTAATTCGGCATTGTTTGGAATTCGATCTGGGCGTATAAAGACCTGGGGGATTAACACGGAGTCTAAAAGGGGTGGTGTTAAAATATCGTTGAACTAGGCCAACCACTTAGGTTGAAAATGTTTTGCCAGACTTGCCAATGCTTGTGAATCTTGTGAATATGTTTACAAGTATGTACGTGTGGTCACACAATCTTCAATCTAATCAAACTAAAATGATACTTATTATTCCTCCTAAATGTCAAGTGTAAAGTTCCCTTGTAGAGAGTTCACATGATGCAAGCGTCACAGACACCACACATCATAATATCAAGATTTATGTCCATCTGAGATGATCCAAAACAACCCTTTAAGGCCTTTTTTCTCAAAAAGATAGTTCACATGATGCAAGTCACATGACACACATCATAATACTCAAGCTATATGCCATACTCAGATGATCAAAACAAACCCTTAAGGCCTTTTTGCTCGAAAAAGGAGCGTAAAATGGACCCCACACAGTCGATTCACAACCAAACCTCAATTACACAAATCTCAACATTTAATTTAGGTGCTGCAGATTTAAATTTTTTTTCTAGAAAATGGTTGAGATTCAAAGGAATAATTGATCTTTGAGATGGTTAATTTTTAAAGTCTGGATGTTCTTATAATTGTATCTTGCACTTTGATCCCCAATAAGAAGAGTTCAAAATCAAATCTCTCAAGAAGACACAAGCATAATGTGCGCAAAAGTACTTGTATCCGCAAAGCAATTGAGTTTGGTTCACTGATATGCGACAACCCTTAAGCGATTTGTTCCATTTTTATTATTTGTTTTTTTAATTTCAAAGTTGGTCAAACATACAAAACTTGCCAAGATCCCCCCAGTCATGGAGGGTCTTGTGGCAATATTATTTACTGAGGACAATACTCTTAATTATTTGGCCAAATTGGTATACATGACCAATCCATGGGTTTCCTACGTCACCATGGAAGACAGGGTATTGAAACGCACAACACATGTCCACATGGCTCATAAGTGGTTTTTGTTTAAATGCCGTAATATCCTCTCAAAAATAGAAATATTCAGTGAAAACCTCTACTCTTCGTCAGAAATCTGAAATGCAAAAATTATGGATATGCGCGCAGTAAACCCGGAATGCGTAGCGAACGCTTGACAACCGGAATCCAAATACGCGATTCAATAGACCGCGCGATGCCATTTGTCACAGAAGAAACACCGCGGGAGATTATAACCTATCACTTTTAGTTGTGACTACGAATGTCAAATTGACAAACTGAATTTGGGCAATTTCCACCGCCATGACGTTACATTTTGCCCCCCCTCTGTATTCAAAATGTATTCAAACATACTTGACAGCAAGGAAATTTAATTTGAGTTCTGCGTTGACTGATATTAACATACTAATGTTTAACAAGAAACATCAAACATCTAGAAAGATCTGTTCATTAACAAGAAAAAATAGCGTCAGAAGTCGGCGTCATGGACGTTACGAAAATGGACAAGCAGTTTTTGGACATCATTTATAACCAAAACACTCTCTGAAGTTGCAATCTCAAGTTCATTACCTGTTTAGTATCTTTTAACTATGGTAACACTTACATTTTAAACTTTGCATTAAAATAAAGGGGAAAAGCACTTCTTGTAATTATGGCCAGTTTAAAAATTAGGCGCACTTTTTGCACTAGAGGGTTAATTGTTCACGTGAGTTAAAAAGTTGTTTAACTACTCGTTTTCTTCTTGGCAAGGCTACAGGTTTTCATACAAACCTCTTGGCTAGCTTAAGGTTCACCCCTCTCAAATAATTCAATTACTGTTTTAATTTTGGGTAAGTTTGTTGAAAAATGAATTCAAAATTACATTGAAGAATGTTACTGATGTCCATATAATGACAAGGGACATTGGCACAGGAAAGTATGCCCCAGGCTTCTTAGGACAAATTGAATAAATTTGGTTGAGATTCACAGATATTGGCCAAATCAAGGTGTGTTGTATTTGTGACAACACATGGAATTACTACTAATGTTTATTAACAATGAAAATAATCAATGTATGGCTTGACAATTCAATGGTTTAAAGCTCTTAGTATAGGTAATAGGGACAATAATTATGCCAGCTGGCCAGGATAAAATTAGATAGTTGATATCACGGTTGTAAAAAGTTGGGATGTGAAATATTACAATGTGAACGGACAACAATGATGTGGAATAAAAAGTGTTTTCACCCAAAAATGCTTGAAGATTTTACATTTTATGAGTTCATACAACACAGAATATTTCAAAACACTTTTATTGGGATAAAGCAGTAGGTATATTGGCTAGTTTTAGGGGTGGGATGTGGAAATGTCGTCTTTCATGTGAACGGACAATTGCATTATATGAGTAGTGTTTAATCTGAGAATTATGTTATTTCAGCCAACTTAATTTTTTGACAAGAACCTATCACATTTTAATTTTAAATGTTTTTCTGGCCTCTTTGCTCCAAATCATTGGTTCATAAGCCAATGCATTACTGAGCAGCTAAAAAAGGAAAGTCGTTAAGAAAAATTGAAAAATGGAAATGGTCTGAAATACATCAAGCAACCTTAATGACATTATAAAATATAACCCATACAGTGTGTGGAATGGTCGAAAACAGTATTGTTTTCTTAAACTCACGTTATTGGAAATCTACTTTTCCAATGGTCGATAAAAACAAATTGATCATCTTTGGGCACAAGATGACCCCCAAAACTAACATACACAATTTCTATTAGGCGATCCCTGGTGACGTCATAACACGCACGGCGATACATCATGATCTTTCTCTTTCCCGCAACCCAATAGGCTCACCTCTCGGGAGACAACCAGTGGGGCTGGTTGGGAAGGGATCGACATTGGAAAAAGGAGATTTCCAAATAACGGGAGTTAAGAAACAATACTGTTTTCGGAACAAAACTCCTCATATTTGGAAACGCCTTAGGGTTTCCCATGTCGATAATAACAAATTGCATCGGACATTGAAAAACCCCTTTCCAGACTAGACAAGACCATAGGGGCCTGGAGGCAGTTGTCGCCCGAAAAGAGACTCTAACACGATTCGAATAGAAAAACCCAAGCGTTAGAACGAACCCCGAGAGCTACACCTCAAAAGAGCGGTGGCCGCGGGTAAGCAACACCCTTGGATACAGAGAACGAAAGCTAAGTTAAGGCCTAGGGGAACAAGTAGTGCCCCCACTTTAGCGCAAGTTCCACCATATAAGTAATTCCGGTAAAAGTCCCTGAGGGAATCGACTTACCTTGAACAAATCATACCCACGCTGTCCGGGGACGGAGCGGAGGCAAGAGAAAAACCGCCGGCCTCAGGGCTCCTCAAATCATTCATGTACGTTGTTATGAAGGGAATTCGATGAGCGTCAGCCAAACAGATTATGATTTGTTCGTAGGCGGAGGCGCGGTGGTGAAAATGAAAAGATAGTCGAACTTGCCCCAGCTCTGGTGGAGTGAGCGAGCACGGTCGCCGACATTACCGCATTGGCCCGATTGATAACCTCGCAGACTCCAACGTGTCTTACGAAGGTCTTAGTACAGGAGAGGTAAAAATCGAGTGCTCCCAACGGACACCATAGCCAGTCCACTCACGGCAGGAACCAAACCGATTGTCCGGCAAAAGCAGGAGGGGGTTCCCTGAAGCCAGGGCGGTCATAATGGAAGAAGACCCGGGCAGAGGGAGAAAATGGAGGAGAAGTGGACCACCGAAACGTCCAAAAATATAATAAAATTTTCCCACCTGACAATGCGTGCAAGTCGGAAGGCGCGACAGTCCTGACGCCATCGCAGCAGGAAATGTTTTGGACCGTAACAGCGGCCAGAATGGCGGAGCCAATCGGCTCGTACGGTACGCCTGTCAAAAACTCCGTAGGGACGGTTGGCAAGTTCCACTCAGGCATACAACTGGCACGTTGGCGACCTGGTGTAAAATATGCCAAGCAAGAGGCGGTTCAAAAAACTCATCACCACTTGGAACAGCCCCAGGGGAAGTTCCCTCGTGAAAGGAAACCGAACCGCCAACCGGAGATCTTGATGGTCGTGTCTAGGCACTACTGGAATAAAGAAATTTCAGAAGTCGCGATCTGTGAACAGGTACGTGGCCGGGACAAAATATTTCGTTCTGCGCCACTTAGCGAAGACCCACCATCGATTAAAATAAGCGAGCGTGAGAGGATCTTGCCAGCCCCTGGCCGCCACGATCGCAGCGCCAGAGAAAGCCTTGTGTTGGGAAGGTTTCCTGACAGCGCCACGCTGAAAGAGTAAACATCACCAGATTAGTCTGGACATCCGCAGGGGATTCCCACAGGACATGAAAGTCCCGCGGGGAACGTAAGCGGTGAACCTGTAAACAGGACCACCAGCGGACGAAAACCAGGCTGACGAAGCCAGCAGAAGGGAACCACGGAGTATTACGTCGCAGTCGACCCTACCGACCATGTCTACCACTTGTGGATGAGTGGGATCGGGGCAAGGCGTAAGCCTTCATCCCCGACAGTCCAGAGAAAGAGCAATCCGACGCCCATGCGCCGGGAACGCGTCCCAGGGAGCAGCAAGTGCAGAAGTTAGGCTATTTCCGGCGGACGCGAACAGATCTATCGACGGCGATCTAGAACCCGGAAGAATTGTTGCGCTACCCGAGCGAGAAAGAGGGGGGGGGGGGGGGGGGACACTCCAGTGTCCCGTCTCAGGTAGACAGTCCGCAGTGACCTTGTGAACGCCCGGTAGTGAACAGTGCCAAACGTCCGTCCCCCTCTCGAAGCACACCTCGTGAGGAGACAGAGAGGGAGATATCGATTACCCACCCTGCCAGTTGATGTACGACACCACGTGGTGTCTGTCGGATCCGATGAGGATTCTTGGCAACCGCCACCAAGTCCCGGAAAGTACAGAGATAAAATCCCTGTTTACAGGTCAGGACATTGATGTGAAGAGACCAATCCGTGGCCGACCAGCGGCCCGAAAATGTCTCGTCCTGAATGTGACCGCCCCAGCCCCGACCCGACTCATAAGTAGCCAGGATCAGGCTGGGCTGGAAAGGAGAGAACTCCACGCTCCGGAAGAGATTGCTGGGCAACCGCCCCCCAGGATAGAAGCGTCCCTCCCAATCGCAGTCATCGGTTACCAGGTGGTCTACGCTGTCGTGGACGGGCGGATCTAGAGCGCAGAAGGCGCAGCTGGATTGGGCACATACGATGCCAACAGAAAGGCACGATGTCCACAAGGCTGGCCTGGGGCCCTGAACCAGAGCCAAGCCAAAGCACAAGCTCGGCTGACCCCGGAAAGGGAGGCGAGCACATTGATAATAATGGCTACACGCTCCTTCTGGGATACACTGGCCATTGAACGAACCATGCTGCTGCGATCCCAGAAAAGAAACTGGAATGACTCGGTTCGAAAGTTGGATTTCGAAAAGTTCACGAAGAACCCAACTTCATGACCCCATGCCCCACCCATTGGCGTGGGCGATCGGATAGCGAGAATCCCTCGTGCGGGCGTAGATAACCACGGCGTCCGGATAGGTACAAAGGTTGATCCCCGGCCGGTCCGAGACCGAGCCAACGGCCTTGAACACACGAGTGAAGACTCGCGGCGCCGTGGACAGGCCGAACGGGAGGTACCGACTGGTTACGCTACTAGCCTATCCGGAAAAGGTACCAGATCGGGTTCTCCGTTCAATTGGATGAGAGGTAGGCGTCTTGAGATCCAGAGACGTCGCCTAACAGTTTGAATAGGCGGCGCAGAGCGTGGGCCAACGTCCCATCCAAAAATTAAGAAAGGATACATTGAGCGGCCAGATTGAGAATCGGCGCCAATCGTCGTCTTCTTGGGAGCGTAGTAGGAAGAAGCTCGACCAAAAGGCCCCCTCGATAAAAGCGAGAGGGATCGGGACAATTGCCTGTTTGCGTCGAAGGTCCGCTTTTGAAGCAGGACCTGACGCATCTCAGGAACTGCGGGGAGCCGTTGACCCTACTGAAAGAACTGACGGGGTGGAGGAGCAGTGAATTTTCCAGACAGAAATCGTCGGATATCACGCTCCTCACCCAGCCGTCGCCGACGATTCTTCTCAGCGATGTGAATTTTAAGCGGCCCCGCCAAACGGAGTGTAACCCCCGGCGGAAGCTCTGTGGACAAAGGTCCCGGAACAAGAAGCAGCGGCTGCCACCCCGTCAAATGCCAGACTCCTTGCGCAAGAATGCTTAAAAGTCTGGCTCTCCCCCTGCCACGCTTCCGCTTGCACCCAGACGTCCCGGAGGACGCCGTAGAGACTGGCGGAGCAGCGGCTAGCGGATAAGTGTTGGCGAGGGCCAGAGAGGGGGTCTTGGACCGCCATCCTTTGAAGAACGATGCTACGAGGAAGGAGCAGCCTTGTCCTCCCTGACCGCGCGAGCCCCAACCTCAAGGTCTTTCGTTCGCGAATCAGAGTCGAAAACCGCTAATGGTCAGAATTCAACTCCGAACCGAGCAGAGAAGGACCGACAGGGAAAACCCTGTTGAGGCTGTCGGCCAGGACGAGGGAGGGCGCTAGAGGAGCAAGACTCGTGCGACGCAACACCAAAGTGCGTGACGCAACTAGAGTGTCAAATCAAGACCCGTCCAGCGACCGCGGAGAACAACCGGCCCGCGGCGAGAGACACCCGAGCGAAGTCGGGTGACTCCCGGCCCAGCCCCTGCAATGCAAAGTGGTTCAAGGCGTCAGCTGAAAAACCGCAATCGGACATGAGCGACCGAAACCGCCCGTCGCGTCGGCCAGCTCACCCTCTCAAAAACCATGAGAAGGCAGACAGGCTCGACCGCCCCCCGTAGGGAGACCTTCACGGAACATACCGCTCGAGGTCCGGCACGGCACGAGTTTTTTCGTAGTCCTCCGAGCTCGATGGACCCGATCAACTCTCCGCTCACGCCTGGACCCGCCTTATCCGGGGACAAGGTACGGGTCCACCTCTCGAAAGAAGTCCGAGACAGAGTCAACGCCGCATGCAGCAGAGATCTCCTGCCGAGCCCCCAAACGAATTGGTCGCTGTAAGGCAAGACAGCCGCTCAGCGCAATGATGAGATCGAAAGGCCATGACGACCTCCGAAGCATCTCGTACACCTGGCGTGTGCGACGAGCCCGCGAAATCCACCCCACCTGGAATCCGACAGCGAAGCAGAGGCCGTGCTTCACCAGCCTTCCATGGGGATGGATTCCTTGCCCGCTCTCCGCCACCCGACCCCGACTCCTCGGAGCCATCGTCGGCCAAGGCAGACGAAGCATCCGAGTCCTCGGTACCGAGGTGCCCGCTACAGGAAGCAGGCACTGCGGGAAGGCGGGAATGGAGGGGGACTGGAAGCTGGCTGTGACAAACAGCGCCCAGACACAACAGGCAGATGAGCCTGCGCACCGCAGGCTGGTCGCAAGGAACCAAGCCCGGAGTGGACCCTGCGCCACACCCGCATAAGCCCAGACCATGGACGCCAATAGGGCCCGGCTTATACCAAGGCAGCGGGGGTGATACGCCCGAGGTTGCAACACCCCTAGGCTAAACTATGGAGTTTACCTTCCTCTTTGTTCTTCGAGCAGAGGGAAACCCAACGGCATGGTGGATGGCGTGGCCGAACCCCGTAAGCCAAGGCAGCACCCCGAGCCAACATCAGCGGGGGTGGCTCTTTTCCCGTACGCAGCTCATTGCCCTAGAGGACCCCAGGATAAAAGCCATGACCCACAGGGACCATGCCTTTGCCCCCCCCCCCTTGTTGCCAACCCGGTTGGCCAACCCACGGGGGAACAGCAAGCGAAGGCTGAGGCACGGCGGCACCGAAAACCATCGCCCCCGTACCCAAAGCCCGCAAAGCTGGACACCATCCCGAGGACGAGATCCCAGCCGCCGGGCAGGGTCGAAGTCACGGATATAGGCGCCCATAGGACTGGAGACCACGGCCCGTGAACGGAAGCGACGGCAGGTACACGCACCCAGTGGTCAGTCCCGGAACCAACCCCGCAGGCATGAGAGGCAAACCGCCCCAGGCCTGCGCGGATTCGGAGCCCATCCCGCAGCAGAAGGCAGAAGTGCCGCCGCCGCGGGGAAAGCCCCTAACCCAGACAGGGTGGCTGCCAACCGCAGCTCCCCGAAGGGAAGCGCGTGGATGACCGACGCCGGACAGTGCTCAAGCCCAAAAAAGCCAACCCCGGGGGACGCGGACGAGCACTGCCTACAGCATTGCCAGGTTGAAGTTGCAGGCACCGGAGGAGGAATCATCACGAAGGGAGAGCGGCTCAACATCAGCCTGGCGAACCTCCCCCCGAAGGGGGAGGCTCAGCCCGAGCACGAGCGACCCCGGTCGCCGAAAAAAAAAGCCCTAGGCGGCTCTGAGGCAGCGCACGCCCCGAAAGGGAAGCGCCAACCTCAGCCCGGTGAGCTTCAAGCCCAGAAGGGCGAGGCGTAGCCAGGCATGAAGCCACTCTGTTCCCAATCGGCTTGGCACTGAGGCAGCTCCAAGTGCACTCCCGCAGCGAGGTTCAAGCCCGGAGGCGATCCCAGTAGGAGCGCTGGCAGGCGAGGCTGCCGCGGTGGTGGTGGTTGCGGGAAACACCGGGCCGAAGCCCCCGCAGTGCTCGGGGGAAGCACTACAAGCCGGCACGCCTTCACAGACGTAGCCCCGCGCCGTGCCAACCAGGCATACGGGAACTCCTGTGAGGAATGCCAGTTCGCCTCGAGCATATCCAGTGATCCCCGCTAGTCACACACGGTTTAGGACAGGCAGGGGAGTCTCTAGTACACGCTCGAAGGCGCCAGAAAGTCGGATGGGGATACCACTCAAAGCTAATGGAGCGGAATCCCCGCACAGGCAGTGATTGGTCATTAGAAGCTATAAGAACGCACGAACGATAAACTCAAGTAACTCAGTTAATTGTCATTCTCGAAGGACCGTAATTTACAACCAAAGAGCAGTCCTTGCAAGAGGAAGGACAAAAGAGGAATTACTACAAGACCAAACTAAGAAGAGGGTGATTAACTAGGGTAACGACCTGAATTCAAGGATAGGCCTTGGAGGGTAAGTATAGTGTGCTTAGCCATAGAAAACGCTGGCACAATGGGCCCGCTGGATCACGTTTCAACTAAAATCGAAAGAACGACTTACCAAAAGGAATTGGAATAAATCGATTTTTTTTTAACTAAATAAAAACTAAAACTTCTAAGAAAAGGTCATGGACACTCAAACGGATAAGCTGTGGCACTAATCTGTAAGGCAACAAAAGAATTGGAGATATGAAACTATGACCCGAAAATGATAAAGGTCTTCTAGTGAAGGAACTGTTCTGACCAGTTTAAAGAAAAATACACTACTAATAATGGAGTTTATTCGAAGTATATTTTATAACGGATATAAAAAGCCAAAAAGTGTACAGGGACGGCCTCCTCGCAAAGGAGAGCTTGTATTAAGGCGTCGAACAGTAACAACATAAAAGTGTGTACACCACCGAACAATCAAATTGACTCAAGTAGTTTAATAGTTATATGGGGAAAATTTACCGGGTTCCGAATTGGCAGTCCAAATCTGAAACCTGCGGTTTTCAGCGAATCTGGCCAGCAGAATTCGCGAAATCGCAAATCCAAAAATCCTAAAAACGGACTCAGGACATAATTAACGGTAAACTTAGAGTTTCACCCTAGTCATATGGTCCGAACAAATACCAGACCAAAAACCGTTGAATTAGACTCGGATCGGAAGCTAACAGATACATCTCCCCGGTCAGGTAGAGCCCCAAGGGGGAAAGAGAAGAGCATGATGGGATCGCCGGTGACGGCAGTGGTATGACGTCACCAGGGATCGCCTAATGAAATTGTGTATGTTAGTTGGGGGTCATCTTGTGCACCAAGATGATGCAATGTGGTATATCGACATGGAAACCCTAAGGAGATTTCAATTATGAGGGAGTAAAGCCAATTAAACAAGTTAGTTGCTGAGTTAGAAGGCATTTCAAAAACTCCTTTTTGATGGATGTGACAAATGGGTTTGAACGACACATTTTAGTGGTTGGCATTAATTTAAAGAGAATAATGAGGACACATACTAATGTGCTTTTTAGTGACACAAAATAGCTCTAACAAAACAACTAAAATTGGGTACACTAATGGATATTTATATTTGAGTAATGCAAGAAAGTTGTTGCATTGTGACGGAGTATTGTGATGGATGTGACAAAAGTGAACGGACATTAATTGATATATTACTTTTGCCCAGCCCATAAAGATCGTATGATCCAATGGTAGGGTACCATTATAAAGCTTTCCAATTGTATTTCAAAATTAATTTACAAGTGGGAATATTTTTCTTGTTACCAAAATTCGACATTTAAAATATGGTGGATTGTGACAAAGAAGTGAAACGGACAATGAGTGCTCGCATCCATTTTGACTGTAAACAAAAAATTAGATTGTGAGCATAACAACAATGGGTTTAGTCCAATAATATAGGACATAAATTATCAATTGACAATATTTTTTGTAACAGAAAAATTGATGTTTGTTTTAAGAACCACTTTAAAAATGTGTGTTAAAAAGTGAAGGACATGTCACATCCACACACTGAATTTGCGTTTGGAATCATACTATAAAGAAAAGCTATTTCCTTAATTTGATCTTAATACAAAGTGGGACTATTCTCCAACAAAAATAACGTAGAGGAGATAGGGGAAAATGTGGTTGCAGAATGGCAGCTTGACCAAAAATGACCTTAATTTCCAGTCGACACCAGAAATGGTCATTTTAGGCATGTTAGGATATCACAACACATAAACTTGTGACAGGAGCAAGTGAGTTAAGCTATGGGAGTTAGAGCCCATAGGGAGGAATGGAAAAACCACTAATGATACTCTGATCCCATAATTTGAACATGCTAGGAAGGAAAGACAAACATCAAAAAGTGGCGCCTAATCATGAAATGGGCATATTTTTAATATAGAAAATCTTCCAAATGTATTTCATGGGACGTTACACTTGTGTAAATGTCATGGACTTACATAATTTGAATTTTAACATTCGCTATTCCAAAAGTGATAACCATAGGATGTTTCTTATTGCATTGCTATCAGTTTGTTTGATGCCAAAGAATCTATTTTTGAAGATTACATGGGTTGGAATAGTTGGTATTATTTTTAAATAACCATTTTAGGTCAAACCTGGGTACGAGGGCGCTTTCCTTATTTTTTTCCACACACGCTTTTGAAAGAGCGATCAACGATGCATGTAACCCTCGCTTACATTTATAGCACAGGTGCGGCGGAAAAAGCTTAGAAGGGGCAAAATGCCATGATTACCCTTGTGGTAAAAGAAATTAGCAAAAAACCGTTGTTCCCCTAGGCACTTAAGTGTTATAACCGATGTAAAACCGATTGTAGGGAAGCATTTATTGTATTTTTTTCATACAAAATACAAAAAACAACAATAAAAAACTTTTTTTCAACCAAATTTGAAAATTGTTGCC
>JAMKCH010045757.1:0-36156 GCA_023653785.1 Ophioderma brevispina | reverse complement strand
AATAGATGTAGTATTTGTAACGATGGGTGTGTACAATTTGGGACTTTGATCTTCATGTGGCCAGAGAGAGAGAGGAGTAGGGCAGAGAGAGAGGAGTAAGACAGAGAGAGAGAGAAAGAAGTGAAAGAGACTTTAAGCATACCGGTGATGAATACGGCAAATACATCTGCTTCCCCAACTTGTACACTAGTATCTACGAATGCAATAAAGAGTCATTTTAATGAAAGAACTTGTAAGTAAAATAAATTAAATGCAACGTTTTCTTACCAGATTGTACTACTATTTTCTCTTTAGGGAAGGGCTTTTCACTTTTGCTTGTTCTTGAGTCTTGGCTAAATTAATCTGGATAATACCATTATTTGAATATATCTAACAACATAAATAACTGACCAGTTCTACAAATTTATAGTGTCTAAAATACTGATAAGCTATATTATATAGAATATACATTTATTTACCGAAGGTTTCATCTTTCATTTGAGACATTAGTCGAGCAATTTGAGTACGAAATGACGAATCTTTCTGGTAGTTCAAAGCCCATTTTCGAAAGCCCGTTTTCGAAAATGACATTTTACGGCTATGCACAGTACTGTGGACTACATAATTGAATGAGCCCTGCATACTTTGACGATTCGCAAGAAAATGAATTTGTCATTGAAATTAGCACTGTCGATAGGCACTAACACACGCAATGCAATGAAACCTTACACAAAGCCCTTTGAAAATCTTAAAAGCGTCATTTTCAAAATTAGACATTTCAACCTTTCAAGCACAACCGGTTGAATTTGGGCTCCAATAAAGACAAACCTTCAGTAACAAAATCTATTACAAAAACTGGTCAATTATTTTTGGCTAGATCTAGTTTGCGCTGTGGTATAATTTGACCGATTGTAAATAAACGGTCCCAAAAAATAAGTCCCCCTCTTGGATGACCAGACTTTGTCATGATAAAACTCACTTTGATGGGTGTATTTTTTCCCATTAAATAATTTATTGTTTACAGGAAACATTTTGCCATGTAATACAGTTCATCATTTGTCGAAAGGTAATGCCTTTTTCTAACAACAAGCATTTGTGTAAAAATGATGTTTTCAAAACAGGCCAAAAAAGTTGCACTTTTAACATGTTGGCAACTTATTGCAACATAATGTGAAATGGAACCCTTTAATTTGGTACTTAATGCATAAACAATTTGAAATGCACTTCCAAATTATTCAGCCTTGTAATCCCGATTACATAATGCTTTTCGTAATGATGAGGGCAAGAAGTGATACAGGTTATGGGTCATGAAAAGAAAAGATAATGCTTTATGAATTGATTCAGGTGTGGGTCATGAAGAGAGAAGCTAAATTTAAATGAATGCTTTAGGAATGAACTGATTGATGATTGATGAATGGCAAATGTTGCAAGAAATCTTTCATGACACATTTGGCAATGTGATTTCTCTTGCAATGGGTTGTTAAACTGAGTTAGAACGAGCGAGATGCACTGCATTTCTGGAAGAAATGGTTCTTGTAAAAGAGATTGCAAGGAGAATGCAGCTGGTGAGGTCACAGATTTGCCTCGTCATGGGAGCCCCGCTGTACAACAGTACGGCAGCATGTCCATCATTAACATTGCAAATACCCAGGCGCATATTAAGTTAGTTATTTAAAATAAGGAATACCATTTTGCTAATCATTTGCGATAACAAGTGAATTTTAAGCCAAATAATGTTAATAAAAATAGACTCGTCCTCACTATCTCTTTTTTCAACGCGTCAAATTAGAGGGCGTTTACACAGAAGGACGATGGCAACCGCGAAACGCACATGTGTCTCCAGACAGGATAGACTCAATGAATAGGGCCCTACATGCAATGACCAAGAAAATGGTGAAGTTTGAATGATGGTCATCTGACAAGCATGGAATCAATCGTTTATGTTAAATGAAACAGTTTGAAACTTGCGCTCAACTAAACGCAGTCAGACTTCAAGTAAACAAGGTAAACTGTTGGCATATACAAAGTTTAAAAGTAGTGCAACTTTTTTTTGGTCTGTTTTGAAAACATCATTTTACACAAATGCTTGTGTTTAAAAAAGGCATTACCTTTCACGAAATGATGAACTGTCTACATGGAAAAATGTTTCCTGTCACCATAATTACTTGATGCGAAGAAATATACCCATCAGAGTGAGTTTTTTCATGACAAAGTCTGCATCCCAAGGGGGACTTAAATTTTTTGGGACCGTTTATTTTGTTTAACATCAAAACTTACATTGCAATTATTCCATGTTACGCAAGTTGAAAGCTTGCTATACAAAAAAGCAGGCAGATAGCTAGGTTTTCTTTCCCAGTCACACACAGTTTTAGGTCCATTTAACATTACTAGCCAACCTGCATCTGCAGGGCAGCCATCGTAGTTTCTGTTAATGAAAAAACGACGATCAATGTGTCCAGCGCCCTCAACAGAAAAGTAGTTTTGAGTTTCTGACTGAATGTCGATGAAAGTAGACGAAATTAATCCTGATTTGGACATCCAATTGTATTTTGTAGACTCACGACCGTCAAAGATAAAAGTCGCCAACTCTTGCCCGGATAAATCAAATAGAGATATCTTCACCTTCAAATACAAATTTAGAAATTAATTTAGCAAAGTAGTTTGAACAGGGAATTTTGTTAATGTTTAAAGAGACATTGGCACATTTGAAAAATAGTGCGCCCTTTAGATTTTTCAAAATTTATGTTTAAAAGATTGTAAAGCTTTTATATACATTAGCCTTCGCCTGAAATTATTAAGCCCAAATCAGTGCGCTTATAGGTAACAGAACGATTTTATAATTAATGTCGCCGGTGACATTAATTCAGCAGACGACGAGGAAATGGCGTGTAACACAAGAAACACACGCTAGAGTTGATTCTCACTGCATGCACCTTGTTTGACCGGTCTGTAACCTTTGTGGTTTTAATATCAATGAGACCGAGTCTATAATATTCATGTAATAGACATATTTGTGTGATTCAATTGCGGCAAAATTAAAAGTTAGCCTACACAATTCCCCTGGATCCCTTTAGCCTCTTATATTGTCCCTATGACAATGGTTTTCAGAATTGCCCAGGAGTTTAGTGCCAAGTGTGAAAAATCATTTCCGAGCACAAACAAGAAAAACCATTTTTAATTTTTCAATATTCTTTTTATTTTTTTTATTTTTTTTAAAATGGCCGCTATTACCTCATAATTTTTAATCGCAAAACCCTGTTCATACACCACCATTTTGCTACAAAATTGATTGTGTTGCCACGATTTTGGCCCGAAAAACCCCCACTTTTCCGATGGTGTAACAAAAAATGTTCAACCTACCAACTTTGAAGACTTACAGAGGCTACAATATATCCATTATATGACACCTTTATAAAAGTTTATATATCAGCCGTTTAAGGTAGTAACTTATGGATCCAAGTATTTGTTTTACTAAATTATATTCCCTATTCTGCACACAATACCATTCAAATATTGACATGTCCTCGTGCACACCGACATTCAAATTTTCGCACTTTCGCCAAAAATTTTGCTTTGGCACAATCCACCCACATCTCTAGAAAGGAAGGTCTACAGTGATGATCATTACCTGTCATGATTATGCAGAATTTAATAAAGCTTCAAATTCGCGATACCCTACAGTTGACTTCATTTCAAGTATAGAAATTAATTACCAAAATACAAAATGTTCCCTAAACACCCCTTGATTTTTCCAGTGGCGTGAAAAAATGTGTTGTTCATAAAATGGAACTACGAAAAACTAAGAGCTTTTAGTGATGCTACACAGGCCCACTTTTTTCATTTTTTTCGATAGGTGGGGACCTAATTTGAACAAAGGCTTTCGTCATATAATCAAATTGTAGCAATAGGTCCCAGGAGTCAGGAAGTGCATGATGCAAAAATTTAAAACTTTGTACAAATTGAGATTTATATGGGGGGTCTCAGTTTACCCCCCCCCCACCCTACTTTTCGAGTATACAAAATGAATAACATGCCCATGTTGATAACATTTTTATCACAAATGTGATAGTTCGGTCCACGAATAATTTGACAACATTTTGACACCGAAACCTTCTTAAAGTGTATACATGCCTTTTTCTCCCCGCTCCCCCCCCCAAATATTTACCCCCACCCCCCAAGACGTTTTTGGTAGATTGTGCCTTTTGGGGCGGGTCACATAAACACAGTGTTGCACTAGTGATCAGGAATATCATGCAGGAGGGCAATTGGTGATTTTTGTGTGGTGCGTGTGGTGGTGCGTGGGCGTGTGCGTTGTGTGTGGTGTGTGTGTAGTGTGTGCTGTTGGTTTTAGTGTGGCGTTTTATGAGTGCGTGTGGTGTGGGGGGTGTGGGAGGGAAATAAACCTTACATTTTACTATACATCTGCGGACACCGTGTCAAGCGATACGGCCCACAGTTGTCAAACCTCATAGTTTTAACTCTCATATTTTGTAAATCAATCTTACTGGTATAGGGCATTGGTTTTACAATCTGTTCAGAACCCGTTGCCACCCGCCCATGAAGATGAACCGTTGTACAGGACACAAATTCATTCGCCCCCTCACAATAGGCTCGTCAACCTTCTGCTCCGCCCCCCCCCACCACCCTCACACCTTTTCACAAATGTCTGATTTGCCCGCCACTGGGTAAGGGCCTGGGGTTATGTTAGATAACTGGACTTTCTCTCCTAACCCTCAAAATACAGGAGGCGAGACCGGTCCTTCCGGGCGACGGGGTGACTTTATAGCCTGTCGCCAAAATTTAATATGCCTAGGTGCCATCTTCTATATAAGAAAATGACATTTGCTTCCATAATGTTTTCCCTTATTCTTCAATTCCTAACCCTCTTTCAGGGGCTTATAGTTTAATAATATATAGGCCTGTGGTTAACCTCTTAGCCAAGAACTGATTAGTTCAGTAAACTTAATAGGCATCAATAAATTTCACATAGGCCTGCGGTGACATCTTATCTAATAATGTATTAGTTAACACTCATGTATACGCTCCTCCTCTGGCGCAATCTTACCTTATCTAAAGAAATATTTTACCCCACCCATAATTTCCTTCATTTCTTCAAGCCGTAGCCTTCTTTCTCAGGGCTTCTTAATTGTTTTTCTAGTTAATTTTGTAAGTACTGCTGGCAGCCAGCTATGAAATGACTAGTAAGAAAATTTATCGGCCTGCAGCGCACCCCTCTTATCTAAGACATGAATTTGTGTTCAGTACTAGATACGAGGCCTCACCGACTGTTTTTCTCTTATTATATAGTCCGTCCATATCTCTATAAGCCTGGGCGTAAGCTTTCATATTTCTGGTATTTTCGGGCCTGCGGCGGCCCTCTTACGGGCAGTGGTGACCTTGAGTTTCCGAGTATCATTTTGGTGGTAACTGTTGCAAAATATTTGAATCTTGTTTAAAAGTATACATTTCTAGAAAGAAAATTGGACGAGAAACCCGATGATTGGCTCAGATTAATGTAAAACTTTCGGTATTTTGAGACAATAACTAAAAAAAACACGATTTTGCCCCAAAATTTTCAGACAGCATACAAAACAATTTTGAATTTTCATGAATTTCTTCGTTTTTTTTAGAAACAAGACTTTGTCTAGGTCCGGTTTTTTCATTTTTTTTAAAAATAGAGCTACTTTTCGAAATATAGGCCAATTTGGTCAACAAACGTGTGATTTTTTTACTTTTCTTTCCCAATATTGAGTATTAATTGTGAGAATATCTTGAGTTTAGAAATCGAAAAATGTAAAAATTGAGAAACCGTCACCTAGAGAAACCGATTGCTATCGTAGAAAGTTAAACCTTACCTTTTACTTTCGGTATTTTTGGAGTTATCTTGTCCTGAAAATTTTGCCCTCCCTTCTTGTCGAAAATTGAAACTTGAGAAAATCCGTGTTTTTAGTAAAAAAGTGACTTTCACGCCATTTTCAAGCTCTGTGTCTCTTTCTCAAATAACTTTATCTTTTTGACTTCAAATTGAGTAGTGTTGTGCAAGTGATGAAAATACATCTTAGGCAATATTGAATTCATATGGAATAGCATTAACCTTTAATTTTCAAATTTAAGAAATTGAAATTTTCATCTGGTCTACAATTAGCGGCTTTGGTTTACATTATCAAATATTATTTTTCGTTTTTTTCCAAGATCGTTCGCGCAAAAGTACATTAAAACACGCGCACGATTCATTACGCGGCAAAAATTCACCGGCGCTAACGCGATGGCGCGCCTTTAGCGCCTGACGGCGGTGACATGTGCTTAACTTCCCGCCGTTTAGACCAAGCGTTTTATGTGACTTTAAATGGTCACTAGCTGTTTTAAATGGCCAAAAAATACAACTCAGATTGTCCTTCCATTGGATAAATTTGTTTCGGTACCTATAGAAAACCGTTTGATGTTTTAATGGCATGGCAAATCATACCAATTCGTGAAAAACAAAAGCACCAGGGTTGATACTCTGCCCTTAACAGAAATATCTAATTCAGTAAATATATAGGCTTCAAGCGCAATCTCTTGGAGCTAAGAAATAAGTTCATAAATTTATAGGCCTACGGCACAATTCTTTAAGCTATAAATTTAGTGTAAATGTAGAGGCCCTGCGGCGCGGACCCTCTTGGCTACGAATGATGAGTTCCTGAAATAATAGCCTGCAGTTTGCCATCCTCTTACCTAGAAATGAATTAGTTTCAGGCCGTGACAAGCGAATTCTTTTTAAAGGCTAAGAATGATTAGTTCAGTAAAGCTAAATAGACCGTGGCACCAATCATCTTAGCTAAGAAATGATTAGTTCTGTAAATTTATAGGCGAGTCGTATCTTCTCTCCTAGCTGCCCAAAAATAGGTAAATATCCTCACGGCGTACTCTTTTATAGTCTGACAAATTATTAGTTAAGTAAACTTATACACCTACGCGCAATACTCTTGTTTTCTATGGGGTTAAAATGTTTGTTGCGTTAAAGGGATGCAGCGATTTGCTAATCCGACCAACATCGAAAAATCATCAAAACTTCACTATTTTTACTACATTTTTGTTACTGGCATGGATTTATGCGAACATAACCTGCCAGTGGCTGGCTTGAAATCTGTTTATTAAAAGACAGCAGTACTTTTTTATCTGATTTCTGTTATTTTTCTATGACGTGCGTAATCAAAATTCCGACACCTTGAGACATCAAGAAGCCTTTCCCGGTGCAATATCACAGATTTTCACGTGATATTGTGCCCATGAGCAATAGTTTGACCCCAAACACAAACATTATTGATCTTCTGTTGTATTCTGAACGGGGGTATAACCACAATCCAGCGTTTAGTGAAGATTTTGAGAACCGCCAATCGGTATTTTTGCGGCTAGAAACGGTATGACAACATTATCCTCTCCTTCCCAATACTTCATTTTTTCACTAATTTGTGGTGTTTCCTTTGCACACATAAAGAGGTTATATGAAATTGGTAACACGCCTATTCCTGATTTAAAAGTTAAAAATGCATTTCCAAATTTTTGTTTCGATGTCTCTGCATTTCGCGGCTAATACCCTGTAAAACTTATAACCCTGTCTTACCCATCCAGGTCATAACATGGTGTAGCAGGGGATACACACCGCCCCGCGGGATTTCGTTATAAAAGCGAGTCCTGATGCTTTATTATTTTGACATAACATGGAAAAAAAAAAGGATAGACTAGTCTTCTTATCCATTTGCTAACCCGGGAAAATCAGTACCACGTACCTAGTATGTGGCTTAACAAAGGCGTCATATCTACGATCAAGCCAAAATTTGTCATTCTCACATAGAGATAGCGAAAATAGCCAATTTTGGGACTAAAAAACAAAAAAAGTAAGTCCATCTCAGGATTTCCATGCGGTTTTTAGCCTCTCAACTGGCAATTGACTAGTAATGCAAACAACAAACGTGTGCAAATTCATGTTTTAAAATGTCCCATTAATATAATTCTTGAATGCAACCGCCCCTCTTAAACCCTTCGACTTTGGATGGCATACAATCACAATTTTTTTTTTTTCGCTTATAATGACGGAAAGGAGAGGAAAGAGTCCAGCAGCCGGGTGTTTGTGTACCAACCAACTACCCGCAAAATATACCAAAAATGAAAGACCTTGCTTACCCATGCAATCTACTGCTTCGGGGATGGGATTGAACCAAAACTTGTGAAAATATACTTGAAACTGAAAAGCAACCATTTCTTATACCAATTTTCAAAAAAGGGAACGTTTCATTGTACCAAAAACGGCTGAAAATACCCACAATAACCTCGTACCCCCTTTGTTCAAACTAATCACCACCAGGCTGAAACTGATCTATCAGTTATACCCTTTTAGCATATATTGCTCTCACCCCTGATAAGCGTTTACAAAAAGGGTCGTGGTTTAACTACCAGACTATGTTTTAAACACGCCTGACTTATGGCGGGGGCGGGGGGGTAAAATGGAATAAACTTCTACGATTGCAACTTTGGGGTAATCAATGATAGTATTTGTTCTTTCAGTGGGCCAAAGTCTAAACATTCAATTCCTAAATAGGTTTAAGGAGTTCGCTTGTTTGCTTTTTTGTTTTGTTGTCTGTTATTATCTTTGTTCTGGTATTTTTTTTTTTTTGGCTAAAAGGACAAGCATTAAACACTTAAGTGCTCTAAGGTGTTTTTCACTCACATTGGTGCTGGTACCAGGGGCCCCCCCAAGGAGACAACTTTGAGGGTCAAAGAAGGCTAAAGTGCATATAAATATGGTGTCCGGGTTATTACCCGTTGGAAATAGGGCAACTTCATTGCTTCTTCAAAATGCTCAACATATCTCAAAAATGGAACAATGTTTCATCACGACCATGCTTTCCACACCATACAATCCTGTAAATCACTTTTTGACAGGTTATTATATCTGCTAATAGATGGAAACCAACCTTTACATATATTTAGGCACAAACATTACCGTTTTGTAGATCCTTTTTTTAATTAATTTGGGGCATAACAACATTCGTTGCCATAGTTTGTACAGCAATGGCCGTGCAGTCACATGATGCAATTGCTTTTTCGGCATAAAAAAACACCCCCCCGTGCACATAAGTAGGGCGTAACAGGGTCCCTGGTCAGAAGGACATTCCTTCCCGATTTGAGGTAGATTTCTTCTTTTGAGGCAAAGCTCTTTCCCGGTCAAAGATCTCTGGGTGGCCAGTGGAACTGCCAAAACCCAACCCCCACCCACCCACCCCCGGCCTGTTACGCTACGTTAAATACTAATGAGAGAACAATATTATAACACATCTAAACATTGATATGATTATTTACTTATATCCCTATCAAAACTTACACACTGAAGATAATAGACAGATTTCACTTTCCACATCCCCCTCCCCCCCCCAAATTTGGATGCCTACTCCACCCCCGTAATGATCATTTGTTTTTTAGCTTTAATTTGTGCAGATGTTATTAAACTACTGAATGGAATATCTGAGATCACTTTACACTGTGTTTAAGCATTTTAATTCCTGGAAAATAGTCAGAGGCTGAAGCCACATCACCATGGATATATTGTATATTGACCCGACCTTACCCGAGCGTTCGGTAATAAACTAATACGGCTAATACTAAGGGGACAAATAAGGGGGTTAACGGTGCGTGGGACTTTGTACCCTATATAGCATCTGAATCACAAATAGAAAGGACTGAACTGACATGAATTCGTACCGTTGTCACCCTTTTTATTATTTGTAACTATCATTCAGATTCCGGATATACATATTTTATCACGCTATCTTGTTCTTCTCTGAACCTACTTCGCCCCTTTTTCCACTTTCTCTATACCCCAACACTTTTAGAATACGCGCCTACTTTTTTACCTTCTACAAATCTGATGGTTTGTCAGAGCTCGCGGCGCTAGCCAAAACAGTAGAACTGAAATTGCGCGCTTTAGCGTACGGGGAGCGCGCGGGTCCGAGAGGGAACGCTCCTCTCGGCGGGAACCTCCTTCCAGAGGGAGGGAAACTTCCTCCCAGAGGGAGGGAAACGTCCTCCCAGAGGGAGGGAAACTTCCTCCGAGAGGAGGAGTCTGCAATTCTTCTCCTCCCAAATTAGGACGAAGGAGGCGCGTTACGGCCACCCTTTAGTATACAACCTGACCGGACGTCTCTGGCCCCTCCCAAAAAAGGAGACAACACTGACGGTACATGACTGCAATGTTGTTCTAGATTATATTAAGTACTGGATGTGACGGTCGGGTCCGTCACACTATCCCCACCTCAGTTCGAACACTCCTTGGGTTCAACCCATCAAGTACCCCACACCCCCCGGCACCTGAACAAACTGAAATGTGACGGCATGACAACGACTTTACAAAGTAATAATAATTATATAATAATAATACCAATATAACTACCATATAAAATAATTCAGTTGAATAGTATTTTTAACAAAACTTATGCGGTGTCACATTTTGGAATAAACTCCTTAATTTTAGCAGTACACGGCATGCCGCCCGTACAATAGCGAGAAGAAGCCCGAGTGCTATTCATTACACATGTGATACACTGTAATCTTATTACGGTCCTATATCAGTCATTTTGTGTCCTGTCTGTAACATAGACCATTTACTATAGCATCAGAAGTATATGTATTCTATTATCAAACGGTCTTAAAATGTATTATTCTAATTCAGTGAAAGCCATTACATCCATATCATCTAAAGATAGGTGGTCTAACATTTTAGGAGTTCCACACCTCGCATGAAGACTAAACACCTTGATCTGTACACACTGTTAATATGTGGAACAACAAGGATGACCAGAAACAAATGTTTTCTCATGTTTGATATTGTAAGGTTACTTTCAATTATTAGACCAAGATACTGATTCACAGTTCATGACGCGTGCACGGGTGTCACAAACAAACGGAAGGCTATTTACATCATACTTTGCCCGCTTGCTTTGGATTCTATATACATGTATTTAAAGATATCTATTGCTACAAATATGTACACATTTACAAGTACTTGTCTGTACACATTAATAATGCTAAAAATATAAAAATACTAATTCTACAAAGTGTTGAAGTGCACATTCTTTCATCTATTCCCATATTGTTTACAACAATTTGTGAAGCGCAGTCACCTATACCTATGTACAATAAAAGGTAGAGCATAACACGTTTATCTTTATCAAACAGGCTTATTACCATTTTAGGTAAATGCATCTATCTATTTTAATTGCATTTACAGAAATAAACTAATAAAATCATGCGGCTCTGCATGAACTGCTTCCTCAAACAACTCAGTTTCACGTTTATAAGAGTTGCATTAAATTGGCAAATTTCAAATCACATCCTAGTCACTTCAACTTTACTTTAAATTTGCATACCTCGAAAGTTGTAGGTTATACATATCGTGCAGAAAACACTGTTAGGATAGAAGCTCAAAAGATTCGTCATGAGCGCAATTTGATCAAACAAACAACCCAACAGCCCAGAGAGGACTGCTATCTACATGTTGAGGGCAGTATAATACGCTCTGTGATTCTGCCAGGTAATTATATTTATCTGTCCACGAACGAGAACATTGCACAATAAGGGTTTAAATTCCCTACATGTTTACTTCAATCATTTATATATAGACTTACAATATTTATACAACCATTAGGCATTATGCTCCTGTGTTTATAAAATTTACCTCAAGATATAAAATGTGCTCTCGTCATCCCAAAATAAAATACATCAAAATGCTGCATACAGTTCATCAGTATTCACTCATCCATGTGGTACACAATATTTACTGCGTGTACACGCATGTACATTATCCATAGTAACACATTATAAAACTTTAACAGAAAAGATTAACATTTTTGAAGTCTTTTACTACATACAAAAGGTCCTTTTTGACTTGCGCGCGTTAGCCGTACGGTGAGCGTCGCGGGTCCGAGAGGGAACGCTCCTCTCGGAGGAAACCTCCTCCAGATAGGAGGGAAAACTTCCTCCCATAGGGAGGGAAACTTCCTCCCAGAGGGGGAGAACCTCCTTCCAGAGGGAGAGGGAGGGAAACTTCCTGCGAGAGGGAGGAGGAGGCAATTCTCCCAAATTAGACGAAGGAGAGAGCGCGGTTAGCCGCACCTTTAGTATAAGCGCCTGACCGGACGTCTGGCCTCCCAACACTGACGGTACATGACTGCAATGTTTCTTCATTATATTAATACTGGATGTGCGGTCGGGTCCGTCACACTATCCCCACCTCAGTTTGAACACTCCCTGGGTTCAACATCGAGTACCTCGGCACTGAACAACTGAGATGTGACGGCATGACAACGACTTTAACATGTAATAATAATTATAATATAATAATAACAATATACCTACAATATAATAATATTCCAGTTGAATAGTATTTTAAACAAACTTTGGTCAGGTGTAACTATTTTGAATAAATCCTAATTTTAGCAGGACACGCGTGCGCCCGTACAATAGCGAGAAGAAGCTGTGTTGCTATTCATTACACTCTGTAACACTGTATCTTATTACGTCCTATATCATTCATTTTGTGTCCTGTCTGTACCATAGACCATTTTACTATAGCAGCAGAAGGATATGTATTCTCTGTTATCATAACGGTCTTAAAATGTTATTATTCTGATCAGTGAAAGCCATTACATCCATATCATCTAAAGATAGGTGGTCTAACATTTTAGGAGTTCCACACCTCGCATGAAGACAATCACCTTGAGGAAGGGACGGACATTGGAAGCCTGTACACACTGTTAATATGTGGAACAACAAGGATGGCCAGAAACAATGTTTTCTTCATGTGTTCTTGTAAAGGTTACTTGTCAATTAATTAGCAAAGATACTGATTCATGACGCTGCCCGGGTGTCCCCAACAAACGGAAGGCTATTTACATCATACTTTGTGGCCCGCTTGCTTTTGGATTCTTATATACAGTATTTAAAGATTCTGTGCTACAAATATGTTACACAGTACACCTTTACATACTTGTCTGTCCCATTATAATGCTAAAAATAAAAAATACTAATTCTACAAAGTGTTGAAGTGCACATTCTTTCACTCATCCATATTGTTTACAACAATTTGTGAAACGCAGTCACTATACCTATGTACACTAAAAGGTGGCATACATGTTTTATCTTTTATCAAACAGGCTTATTATCATTTAGTAAATATCTAATCTATTTTAATTGCATTTACAGAAATAAACTAATAAAATCATCGCTCTGCATGAACTGCTTCCTCAAACAACTCAGTTTCACGTTTAAGAGTTGCATTAAATTGGCAAATTTCAAATCACATCCTAGTCAACTTCACTTACTTAAATTTGCATACTCGAAGTTGTAGGTTTACATATCGTGCAGAAACTACGGTTAGATATATAGAGCGCAAAATATTTTACATGAGCTCAATTTGATCAAAACAAACAACCAACAGCCCAGAGGACTGCTATCTACCATGTAGAGGGGCAGTATAAATACCTCTTGATTCTGCCAGGTGCGTCAGGACAAGGTTTGGTTTCTCTCGAGCAATTTTTTTTTTTTTTTTTTTTTGCGTGTGTCTTGCCTGTGAATTTATTAATTATATTCGTCTGTCCACGAACGAGAAATTGCACACGAAGGGTTTTAAATTCCTACATGTTTTATTCAATATTTTATATATAGACTACAATATTCTACAACATTAGGATTATGCTCTCTGTGTTTATAAAATTTACTCAAGATATAAAATGTGCTCTCGTCATCCAAAATAAAATATATCAAGTTCGTATACAGTTCATCAGTATTCACTCATCCATGTGGTACACATATTTACTGCGTGTACACACGTGTACGTTATCATATCACACATTGAAAACTTTAACAACAAAAACTAGATTACCATTTGAAGTCTGTTACTTACATAAAAAGGTCATTTTTTTTTTACTTGTACGTATGGTGAGATATTCAAAATATACGATATGTAATCCAGCTCAGTTACAATCCTGCTCCATGCAAGTTTTGCATAAGGCTTTCAGCATCACAGCAGTTTTAGGTTTACATAACTTCACTAAGTCCCTAAATATTATTTGTTATACTGGTTAGCAGAAGCCAATTAATACTGTGGCTGAGCTCAAATTATCGGTTATCTCACCCCTTTGGCGCTTGAACTTACAAAGAAAACATTTTTACCAACATTGTTAGTTGAGTGAATTTGTACCAAGATGTATTTCAAGAAGGTATTTACAATTAAGTGATTCACCATCGTGTCCCACCAGAGGAAAAGTTTTGACAGCGTCGATTAGTTGGGAGCGGAGGCAGAATATGTGGCCCGATCACCTGTTTCATGAACTAACAAAGCAAATCCTGCCTTTATATGTTCATCATTTACATAGGTGGCAACGACTTTTGTTCCTTCGTATATCCAAACTAAAAACGCTCTAAATTCATAACATTCAACTCACCTTTTACTTGGATATACATTGAAGTCCTACATATGAGCAATGCGATTAGTCAGAATGTATTGAGAGTTAGAAGACTTGAATGGTTTCATTGGGCATAGAATTGACTTTTCTCAGCGATCTGACTGCATGTGTCAAGCTGTTCAATACGTGGAATTTTAATTTCCACACCTGCACATCCCCTCATTGCATGCTCATACCTTCGGAAAAATACTAGAGGTGGACACATGGGTTGAATCTACTATAAATATGGAATTACTTTAAGTCTTCATGTAAATTGTACACGAGCCTAGGAGAAAACCTGGTGCGAATGCCAGCGTGGTGTCATCTCCCTCTTCTGAAGTCAGTGGTACACCTTCTAAGTGCCATGAGGATGTTCATCACCCATCCCCGTCGAGAAGTTGGTACGGATAGCGCCTGCTTGCGAAGATGCAATGGAAGGCTCTAAAACTCCATCGTCGGGTCACCATGCCTATGTTTTCCAGATGGCTTTGTTAGGTAGGGTAAGTTCTCTAGTAGATCCCCCACCCCTCCCCAAAAGCCGCAGTGTCTCCCAGGATTCGAAGTAGCTAAGCACAATAAAATTAAACAAAGAAGCCACGTTCACACGACCGCTGCAGCTCCACCAT
Source organism: Ophioderma brevispina (assembly GCA_023653785.1). Classification (NCBI taxonomy): domain Eukaryota; kingdom Metazoa; phylum Echinodermata; class Ophiuroidea; order Amphilepidida; family Ophiodermatidae; genus Ophioderma; species Ophioderma brevispina. The sequence goes on along the minus strand of JAMKCH010045757.1, from coordinate 21,074 downwards.
TAGATATGTCATCGGCCTCTCATACTTTTGTGTGGTTCGGAATGCTGTTGTAGGCGCACACGTACCCTCGTACACTATTTGACACTATTTTCTATTATTTCTACCTTATTTTGGCAGATTGTTTTTCTTAACTCATATAAAATGCTGTACTCACTTTAATTCACCTTCAAGCCGACTTTACCACTTGTCTATTTGATTTCATAGTTTGCTACCTTCGAAGATACAAAATGGCGACCTCCTCATACGTCGTACTCACTTTAGTTCACCTCGTTTTTCGTTTTAGTTATTATACACGTATGGTGTTTTCAACTCAATTAAACGATTGCTTCATGTATAAAAATCAAAGTAACAATTTGCGTTCGTTTCCTTCTTTTATTGTCTTTCTGTCATTCTACATGTTTTTCTTTTCCAGGGTGCATCAGCCTGTAGCAAAACGTCTTTTGTTAGTCGGCCCGCCTAGTCTAATTCTTTCATACCCATCCCTCACGGAGCGCCTTTTTTGTTGTTTTTTCCTGATATTTTATTTTATTACCTTGTTGAAAACTCAAACCAGACTCCCTTCGCACAGGTTCATCGTTCCTTTGTTTATTTTATTTCTATATTCTGCACACTCGTACAGCTCATGTATACACTTTAAGTGAGCTACTAGTTCTGTTTCAGGCTTGAACCATTGTGGCGCTTGGCTCGCCCTCGTAGGTTTTTTTCAACTGTTTAAATTTAACTTCTTTGTCGTTTGTTCTTGGGTGCTTTGGATTTTATACAAAGATCGTCGATCTTTTGAATATGATGAACGTCCTTTCCAGTTAGACGGAAGTTTGTGACAGACCCCCGCGCTTCTTTGAGGGTCCCTAGCCCACTGGTTGGCGCTTCATCCCAACCAGCTTGCAGCTCTCTGCTCGTGAATACTGCTTTTTGGTTGATTTTGCGGCTTTGCCTAGGTGTTTTCCTGGCTTACTTTATGAGCCTTTCACGCTTTCTTGCAAGGTGCTACATACTCCTCGTATAGTCGCTAGGGTCACCGTCCTCTTCTGACGGTGTAGGTACTACTGCCGTTAGGGGTAGGTTTGACGTCCCTCCCCGTCACATGAATGTTGGTTCGTGAAAAACATTGCTTTCTCTGTATCGAGGCTCTATACGCCATCATAACAAGGGGGAGGTGCTGGTCCCAAGTCTTTTGTTCGTCTTGGCATACATGTCATCATCGTGATAAGTACGGTTATAACGTTCAACGAGTCCGTCACTAATTGGGTTCAGTCCATTCGTTGTTTATCCTCAATCCAATCATTTTCGACATGTCCTTATATAACGGGATTCAAAATTGCTTCCCTGATCGCTGTTTATTTGGAGGGGAACTCCGACACGACAAACCACTTCCTTCGACAAAGTGCGTGCTATTGTCTCCGCTGTTCTTGGCTGGTATGCAACGCTTCTACCCATTTGCTGAAATAGTCTGCGACCACCATATGTATTTATTGTCCCCTCTCTGATTCTGGTAATGGTCCGACTACATCGGGGGACAGCCATTCTCTCCATGGGTTCTCCAATCATATACTGACGGAGTTTTGCTTTGTGATGTTTCTCCTCGGGTTTCCTCGCTCGCACATTTATCACATCGGCGGCAGTACTTTCTGAGCTCTTTTTTTAAGAGACCAACCCAGTAGAATTTTGCGAATTTTCCTCATGGTTCTAGACGGACCTAGGTGACCAGCTGTAGGGCGCATGGAATTCCAAAGGACTTCTTTCTGCTTACTCATTCGGCGGAACGACTAGTTGCATAGTGTGTGCATTCTTCGCACAACCCACTTTCTTAAAGGACCCACGCAATCAACTTCAGGCGGTTCCATTGTCGCCATAGCGCTTTCAAACGCATGAGTATGCGGAAATGTCCTGCCACTTCGGCCGTTCTTTGCCATCCTCTAATGGCTCTTAAATTTTGGGTCCATCTTGGTCGGCTTCTTGTGCTGCCCTTATCTGTATTGGTTCCCATCCTTCCAGCCGGCCTTGTCGTGGTCGAATTCTGCAGAAGTCTCTTTGGCTTTGTCCTCTAGTGACTATTCTCTCCAAGTCGATCGTTCTGGTTTGTGTTGAGTCTTGATTTTGTCTACAGGCGTACACTGTGGTTCATCAGAGCGCCCGCATTGTGAACAGGGCGGCGTGAGAGAGCATCAGCATTAACGTGACGCTTCCCAGGACGATGTGAAGAGTGGATTCAAAAGTCTGATATTGCTCGATACATCTCGCCATCTGTCCTTCGGGATCTTTGATATTCCGGGCATAATTGACAGCTGAATTGTCAGTTCTAAGTTCAATTCGTCTACCGTACAAGTAGTGTTTGAATTCTTCAGAGCAGTTATTACGGCTAGCATCTCTCTACGAGTCCGCTATCGGGCTGTTCTGGCCCTCGACTGAGGGATTTGGCTCATGTACGCTACACCCTTTCTTCTCCCTGTACTTGTGAAAGTACTGCTCCAAGTGCTTTATCTGATGCGTCCGTATCGAGTATATATTTGCCTTCAGCTGTGTATATTCAGGATGTTGGTTGGTTTTAGTGGGCCTCTTTCAGATATCAAATGCTCTTTGACATTCCGGAGCCATCGCAAAGATGTCCCCCGCTCCCTTCTCGTGAGTTTGTGCAGGGGACCCGCTATATGGCGCAAAATTACGACAAAACGCCTGTAGTACCCTGCTAGTCCTAAGAGCTACGTGTTTGTTTGGCATTCATGGTACTGCCAGTCCCTTTAACCGTCCTCTATCTTGGAGTGTCTGTCTTGACTCCGTCAGTAGACACTACATTTCCAGGAAGAGTACATCTTTCTGGAAGAAAGAGCACTTGTCGGGACGAAGCTTCAATCCGGCATTTTGGAGTCTTTCAAAAATGTGAGACAATCTCGTCAAGCGACTATCCACCGATTGGCCCAAGCAGATGACGTCATACTATGACTAGGCATTCTTCCCATTGAAGACCTACTCAGCACTGTCTCCATCAGTCTTTCGAACGTTGCTGGTGCGTTGATAAGGCGCATGGCATTGTATTGAAATTGTATAGCCCCATTCCGAGTTGCAAATGCGGTCTTTTCTTTGTCTCTGGGGTCCATTTCTACCTGTTGCCAATATCCCGAACATAAATCCATCGTGCCGAACCATTTTGCAGCGGCTTAGAGAGCGAGAGATTCATCGATTCGAGGGATAGGATAGGCGTCCGGGACTGTAGAAGCATTTATTTCTGTATGTCAACACAGAACGCCAATCTCGCTGATTTCTTTTGTATAAGTCGACGGGTGATCCATGGACTCGAGGCTCGGGCTCGATGATCTCCTGTCGCAGCATCTTCTCTATTTCTCTCTTTCTGCTGCTCCCTTTCCAATCGTTGTCTCTAGGTGCTTGGGCTTGATGGGATGAGTGTTCCGCATATTTATTGTATTGTTTTACCAGGAAGTCGACCAGTCGGTCTTTGAGTGGCAAAAACATTTTGATGTGTTGTTCAGAATTGTTTGCCAGTCGACGCTTTTCTCATTCTGACAACAACGTCCGAACTCTCTGAAATAGTTCGATCAAATGAGTGGGACATTTGTCGTATGTTTTGACCCTGTTAATCAAGTTGGAGACTGATCTACATTCCGATGTTGTGTGTATCGTCCGTCATTTCTGATTTATTTTGTGGCTGTTGGTATCAATTGTTGAGTGGTGGCTGTTGTCGACATTGTCTGTAGAAATGGACTCGCATGTGACCCATGGTAAGACTCTTTTGGTAATTTTACTACTGAATTCTCCCAAGTTCATTACTTGTACAGCTGTGTCTGGCGTCTTTGTTGTTCGATGATCCTCTGGCCATTAGAACTGTGTTTTTGCTGGAACAACGTGTCTTTGGTTCTATTACGGCTATATCTCGTAACTTTCCTGATTGACAGATTTTAACGGGTACTATTTTTCGTGAGTTCGGGGGTATAGTAGTGCATTGTAGGACTTCCACTCTAGATACTGTTTCTATGGCGTCATGTGCGCAAAGTGGTTTTCTTCATCCGTCCATCTCAATATCTGGCGACTTATGAGTACGTCATAAAAAAAAAAGAGAAAAAAAAGAACGTTTATTGCGCCTAGAAAATTTGCTCCTAGTATAGCAGCATCCGTGGAAATATCAGCTACTATTTTTCGCTGGTTGTCTACGCGACATTGCCAAAGTAATTCTAGTTGTCATCTTGCTCTTGAAGTCTACTTCTAACGCGCATTTACGTTTTAACAAGTACGTTGCTTTCCGGTTCCAAAGGGTTGGCGTGTTTTCGTTATTTTCTGGCAAGTTCTGTAGATATCACGAACGCGTTGCGCTCAGTATCCTACCAGGAAATCAACAAAACCCCATGCACCCTGCCTGTAATAAAGCTGTATCATCAATTTGTCTTCTGCTGTACATGTTGTTATTTTCTTATGTGTTTCTTTTCTATCAGAAGGTCGGTGATTTTTCGCACCGCGCTCCGGACGCTAACAAACGGATGGTAATCGTTTCCGGCGGCTGTCTGTGTGGTTTGTCTCGCTATGTCGCGTCCACCTTGGAATTTGATGACGTCGCATGGGCTGTCTATTTGGACAACTTTCTTCATTTGTCCTTTCTGTCCACATTCATAGCAAACTAGGTCGTCTGCTTGAACCCTCGGACAAATCGTTTCTGGTAAAATGCCCAAGCTCCCACATTCATAACATGTAGATCACGATGTGTTCTTCCGTTCCTGTCATTGTTTCTTGATCTTGATGGATGATTAGGTGGAGCTCCCTTTTCATCAGCACAGCAATGTACTCTCTTCATCGTTTGCCGTTTGTAGATTCTGTTGTTCTATCGTTCATGTAGTCAGGAATGTCTTCGAAGGTTCGTTCACATCTGTCGTTTTCAATGCTGCGTTTGTAACTTCTTGTTTATTGTCCTTATCACTCTGACAGATGGATATCTGTTGGTACGGCACACATCCTACAAAGCCTGCATATTGTTCCAATTCACTCACTGCCTTCCATGTTTTGTGCAGTCTTGTCAAATATCTTCATCTTCAGATCTTGACTGATAGTCATTTTCTGAAGCTCGAACGCCAAGATGTCTTGTGTTTCTGCGTGCATTGTGGATAATGCTTTTTGGGACTAACCCAGAGTCCGTCGGCCTACTCCTGTACAGTTTCTCCTATTTGCCGTTTCTAGTTGATAGTTTGGTTTTCCATTGCTCTTGCTTCTTGACTGCCGTTCGTCTTTCTAGGGCAGCGGTCAGCCTGTGATATGATGTCTGTTCGGTATGGGTTAATTTTGGGTATAATACCGGCGGGCGCACCCAATAGACTAAATGCAAGCATTCGTGCTTTGGTCTGAGGGTCCTCACCTGACATTTCAGGCAATATATTGAAATGTTGTGATAATACTCGAAATAGTCCTCTTTCCTGTATGGTGTGGGGTGCAAATTCCTGATTGGCTTAGATCTAGCAGGAGCATACAGCGGTGCGTTGTGTTCGTGCATTCGGCCCGTCGATATAGGCCTATTCGGCTTTGGTGCGTAGGGCTATGTTTCTTACTTTGTTTCTTTGCAGCCATCATCGATCTGATCAGGGTATATGTGCACAGGTTATTGTCTGCATCCACCTGTATCTCTTGATTCTTGACTGATTTGTGGTTGGTTTGCCGTCATCTATCTTGACTTTGGCTAGGTTTAATAATTCGCTCTGTAGGTTACAACTCATTTCCTCTTGATTCACAATATCATGTTCGTCGTCGCCTTGCCTTCTCGCACTACCTGACTCACTTTCAATCGTCCTTCGTAGTCATCTCTGTTTTCGCCTCATCTTTTCAGATTCTATTTGTTCTGGTATCTCATCAGCAATATCTTCCTCCCGTTTTTGAACGATATTTCGTCGTCGATATTTTGTGTGCCATTTTGATTTATCGCTTGCTGACTTATCTTTCCATAAAACTATTGATTTCAGTCGTAATGGGCCTATAAAGTTGCTATTTTTTTAAAATTATTTTGACTCTGAAAATACTCTATAAATTCCAGTATTTACTTAACGTTTTGATTTTGTTTTATATCATATCACAAATTAGCAAGTCTCTTGTAAATTATATTGATATTGCTTTATTATGCACTATTTATGTGTTGCCCGTGCTTAAGATTGTGTCCAACATCCCCTCTGTGTATATACTGCTTCGCGCCCCGCACTATGACTATACTACTTGTCAGCGAATCATTCGACCAAAAACTCTATAAAAGTCGGTAGACACAACGGTTGTAGGCGTGTGAAGCTCCCAAGTGAATTTTATTCTGTTATGCTGAAGAAATCTTGTTTGTATTACAGTGTGGCTATGTCCTGTGTTTGCCGGTGGTCTTATGCAAAATGCGCGGGATTTTCCTCCGAGATGAGGAAATCTTCCTCCAATGCAACAGACTGAACAGTCTCGGGTCAGAATTCGAGGGGATTTTCCTCCGAGATTTAAAACGGAGGGCTTTTTCCTCCCGGGATGATTCACTCAAATTGTCGTGAGGGAGAATTTCTCCGGGCGTCGATTATGGATGTGGGAAAAGGCCCAACTTTGGTTTTCAACTCGTGCCGTCTATATTCACGGACTAGTCTGGCTAGCCGGTCTAGGCTATAACAATGATGTGTGTAGACGCAAACCAGGCCTTGGTCATTAGATTTTTTTTGACATTTGCTGAGTGCTGTTATGTTAATAATGCTTTAGCCAAAAAAAATAATGAAGGGCGTTGGACCCAATTCTTAGTAGCCACTCGTACCGTAAATTTGTTTTAGTCAAACTTTTTTTTTAAAAGTTACAAGACACTGAATGACGAGGTCATGTAGATTGTAGCCTAGCGAGGTTGAACCACCGCTTTCAACCAACTGTAACCGACCTTCCCCGAGCGTTAGGTAAATTAAACTAACACTCTCAGATAAGAACTATAGGTACAAGATGGGGGTTTTACGGTAGCTGTGACTTTGTACTCTTTATAGCAATCTGATCACAAAATAGAAAGGACTGAATTCGTACCGTTGTCACACTTCTTTATTTGTAACTAAGACGTGTCGCCTGACTCAGTCAGATCGGATATACGATTTTACACGTCTATGCTTGGTTAAGTCTCTAAATCTACTTCTTCCTTTAGCCACTTCTCTCATCTCATAACAACTTTTCGAATACGCCTAATTTTAGCCTTCTCAAATCTGATGTGGTTTGGCCACGAGGTCGCGCGGGGCGCTACCAAAACAGTAAGAACTGAAATAACGCGCTTTAGCGTACGGGGAGCGTCGCGGGTCCGAGAGGGAACGGCTCTTCTCTCGGAGGTAAACCTCCTTGCCGCAGAGGAGGGAAACTTCCTCCCAGAGGGAGGGAAACTTCCTCTCCGAGGGGGGAAACTTCCTCCGAGGGAGAGGGAGGGAAACTTCCTGCGAGAGGTGGAGGAGGCAATTCTCCTCCCAAATTAGACGAAGGAGAGCGCGGTTGCGGCAGCCTTAGTATAATCGCTGTGACCGGAACGTCTGGCCTCCCAACACTGACGGTACATGACTGCAATGTTCTAATTATATTAATACTGGATGTGACGTCGGGTCCGTCACAATAATAGCATCAAACTTAAGGTCTAGGGGGCATTTACCCATTTCTATAATGGGTTCAGTGAAATTACTGCACAGGCATACATTTGAATTTAAGAGCCTACAGCAGCAGTGGTCCCTGGCCAGGTGCCCCTGAAATGGGAAATTTAAATATTGCACAGTACAAGGAGGAATTTATACTAAAAATGTCAGTTATTCCTGTTTCTCAGTTTACACTCATGGGTACATAGCCCTGTGCTGCTTTAGTTGCTTAAAGAGACACTGAGATTTCACAAAGAAGCGCCCCCCCATTTTTTTCGACCCGTTTTTTTTTTTTGCATATTTGGAATGCTTTCCATGTTTAGATCACACCTGAAGTGATAAGCCAAATACGTCCGTCTTTAATGTAATAATATGATGATTTAGTACTTTCTGTCGTGCACGACCGAACGTCCAGCACGTTCTATGGGGACAATTAAGATAGTCAGACAAGGTCCCAAAACAAGGTTTGTGTTTGCTTTTGTACTGTTGTCCCAATAAACCTTCGACACGTTATTGGTAGGTGGTCTACAATCGACCCGGGCAATTGAGAGAAAGAAATTTGTATCCTAAAAAATCTCCCCTGTCACTTTAAGATTTAGTCTTTGGTTACAATGATAACTTTGTTTTATTGCAAATGCAAATGGACTGAATTTTGTCCTCAGAGTGTGAAACTTTGATGAACTTTATGAGAACGACGGAATATATAGATTTCTTGTTGGTGATCTCAGCTAGAATTAAAATCCCCAAGAAGTCATGGCAAAACTCAAATGTATGTATGGTGAACTCTTGTTTTGGCATGGAATGACCCTGCAGAGTATGCTAATTTGTTTAACAAAAGTATTTGTGGTTAAAACTTGGTACTTTGAATAATTAATGGCATCACAAGCTAAGGCCTTGCAATAATGTTGTATTATACGCATGTTAACAAAATGTAACCTCCGAAACAACAAGATAGTTGGTTACTTTCCAAAACATGCACAACATGTTGTTTGGTCAAAAGCTGATCCATTTGATTATCTTAAGAGATTTAGACATCATATTTAGGTAAAGAACAAAAATTAAGGCCACATTACTGCCACAAAGACATGTTATGTGTCTGGCATGTCTATTCAAATGGACAAAAAGTAACAAATAAACACGATTACACTGGTAATTAGTCAAATTTATCCTATCTGATGTATAAATCATCATTATCATTTGAATGTTTCTTTCCAAGTCAAAACAATCACCCAGGTCACACAGTAAGGCCTCCAATTTCCAAAAGGATGCAATTTACTTGTTAACAAAATTATGTCATCTCCGAGACAAAAAATTTCAGTGTCGGGGAAATTTTAAGTTGACTGTTGCAGTACCGCGGTGAGGTCACCCTATCCTTGTGAGCATCACTACTACAACAGAGATATCAGCCGCAAGAGATTTTTATTAAAGTTAAACATTAGCTTCACTTGCTTAACTGGTTTCGGAAGTAAAAAAAAAAATGACAAATGGTTCGGAGGTGACAGGTGCTAACGGAGGTATACAGTGTGAATAAATTTGAAATATGTTTGGTGTGTTTTTACAACTTTTATTCAAGAAAGATGTTAAGGCATGTTAAACATTAAAGAAGTCAAAAAAATGGCCATTGTATCTCTTTAAAAATAAACAATATAAAAAAAATAAAAAAAATAAAAAAAATGTTACAGAAAAGTTAACATTGAATTGAATTGCGACCACAAAATCTTAAAGAGGCGAAGGATAAAAATTCTTTTGCAACTAAATACAAGTCATAATGGTAGTTGTTGCAATTTACACCCAAAACAGAGAATTCTTATTAAATTATTTTAATGTTTCTTTTTTTGTTATAAATAGGCATATTTGTTAATGGAAAATGTCACCTCCGAAACGCTGAATTGCAAAGACCTGTCTACGGAAATGAAGAAGCAAGAAAATATGGAAACCAAATGCATTATAGGTTGGACACTTTGTCTATATACTAATAAAACAAAAAACTGGAATCAAGCAGGTTGAAGTAACAGGCTTTGAGGAAAAAATCTACAATGTAATTTGGGGTACAACCAAAAGGGCCAATTTGACCACATAAATGGCCACCAAATCCAAAAGAAAAAAGTAAGGAGTTGTTAAGCTAGCTGAGCTAGCCTCTATAGATAGTTACACAGCAAAATATCTTGAAATTCTTCATTGAATTAGTGAGTTACACATCAGAAGTGTCAAAACTAAAGTTACCCACTGATGTGAAAATGCGCTATATCTCTTCCAACAATTATAGTATAAGATTGTTTTTTTTTATACACAAGGGTAGTATTTAAGATTAGCGATCAACCAGCCCAAAATATCACTTTACTTTGGGACTTATGGGCCCCCAAAAGTATGGTCAGAGTGGTTTTGGAGCCATTTTGACCCCTGTACTTCAAATTGGCTAGGTGACATGTTCTATCACTGTTCCACATATTTGCAAAACTGCCAGCAAAAGGTTACCAGAATGGCCAAGTTTGAAGGATCTGCGGGGTGTACTTCTTTACTGGCCCTCTGAATATTGAAGTTTTGAGGTGACCCCCCTCAATTTTAAAATGCTTGTAGTGTGAAAACAAAAAGAGGTACAGAGCTAAAAATTTTCAGGATTCAGTTCTCATGAATATCATTTCAATACACCAATAAAGCCAAAAAGGAAATCCAGGAGTTGATGTTTAGTGTTACTGGAATTTGTTGAATTGGCATGGAATGACCTGTGGAGATTTTTTTCCTTAACATTTCTGTATTGTAAAAGAATGAACATGCAAACCCTAATACTGGTGAAAAAAATTATTAAAAGCAAAAAATAAAAAAAATATTTCATTTTATTACAAAAAATAGGCCATCACACTGATTTTGTTTCTTGTTGCTGGCTGGGTTGGAATTGGCTGCTGGGCCAAATCATTTATTTGTAATAATTCATATTTGTAACTTATAAATGACTTTCATTAATTTTTTCCTCTCCTAATCCAATGAGGACTCAAATCAGTCAGTGACAATGACCATGTCACGGTTGAGGGGTCCTACGGGCCTACTGTCAGGCTGAATTTACAGTAGACTTTGAATACTCCCCAGATTTGACGTCGGAGTGAAGGCATCCATTTTGTTGTCTGTGATTGGGGTCGTTTGTAGGGCAGTGGTCAGTGGTGGGATAGTAAGTCGGAGTGAAGGCCATCCATTTTTTTGTCTGTGAAATTGTGGTTCTTTTGTAGGGCAGTGGTCAGTGGTGGATTTTGAATATTTTAAGTTAGCTTGTGTTACATGAAGTATTGTCAATACTGTAAATTCTATACAGTGGATGCATTTAGACTCGTTAAATAGGCTGTCCTATCCCGGTACCATCATTTCTCTTACTGTCAGGTACCCTCATGCTCATTCGTAGGATCGCGAAAGAAGGGTGGTTTTCCTCTACAATTTCGCGAATTTTTTATTTTTTCGCGAAATAAAAAAAAGGTATTTTGTTCATGTTGAAATTCGCAAATTTTTCAAATGGGGGTAGTAGGGTGTCGCACCGCGTCGCAGAAAAACCGTATTAATAAGTTTATATTTTTGTCCGTGTTTTCGGAATGGATTCCATCAAAAGTCTATCATCAAATCTTCAGCTGACGACATAGGCCTCTACTGATAATTTTTCTCATTTCATTATTTGTGTTTCGCTGAGTTATAAAGTTACCATAATTTGTGTTTTTTTGAAAAGGGTAGTCAATTAAAAATCATTCATGATTTTGCGAAAAAACCAAGGGTATATTTTTTTGCCCTAAACATTTGTGATTTTGCACAAAAAAGGGTGGTTTTTTAAACCAAAAATGCGAAAGGGGGTGTTTTCAATCCTCTAATGAGTCATGGGTACCCGACATAGATGAGTGACGGTACGGGACAATGATTGGAAAGTTATGAAAACATACCATTCATGTGTTCCAATCTGTGATCAACTGCCCCCCCTTCATATAATCTTGATGGGCATTATGTAATAATAAAATTAATACCACAATATAATCTTTTGGTCTATCGTGGTATGCAATGAATACTGAATGCAATGTGAACGGAAATGTCACGTCCTGCCACAACTTTTGAATGTGTTCAAAGTCCCTTGAAAATGACCGTTTCACTACTTTTGTTTTTCATGTTTGAAAAAGCCTCACTAATATCTCAACAAGGTAAAACATTCAAACGATGGGCTCAATCCGGGTTTTAATGGAGCTGAAAACAAAATACATGTTTTTCAGGTTTACAGCTGATTGACCAGATTTGACCATTGGGGCCCCGAGTGTCCCCTGAAACACAAAGAGAAGGAACTTGGTTAAGAGAGTGGAGGTAGGCCTTGTAAGGACATAAGTGCAATAACCCACACTGATCTTCCAGGCCTCTCTTTTTTACACAGGTGGTCCCAAAGTGAAAATTGCTAAAGTTTGCAATCGACTTTGAAAAGGCCCTATACTATACTATACTAAGAAATGTGAATCTATGCTAATGTGCTTGTTTTTTGGTGGCATAAGTTACGGGACGCATTGTGATGCATAAAATTGCTATTTGCATATTTATGCAATTCATGAGTGACGGTACATAGTGCCAACCCCCCCCCCCCCCTTCATAATTTAGATCCGACTGTGAAAAAAAATGGGGTCTACCAGGCGAGCGTAGCGAGAGGAGGAAAATTGGGACCATTGATGCTTTGCCCCCTGAAAAATGTGTGTGCCCCCCTGAAAAAAAGCTGGTTTACGCCACTGGTCTGCATCTAGTTCTACTCAAACGAGCCACAGGTTTCATTTTTGTGGGGGGGGGGCCCTACCTAAAATTGTCGGTCCTGCCGTCCCAAAAGTGATTGCAGAATAGATGTCTTTGATACATAGGGTGGAAACTGGAAGGTATTCAATGGGTACAGTGCGAAATGGGTTCCAGTGTTCGGGCTCTTTATCTAATTGTGTCGTGGATTATTTAAAGCGCCCCGAACTCCACATGGCCAAAGGTTGTGAGTTCGCGTCCCGCTGTGGCCAATTGTTTCGCCCTGGAGTAAGGCGCTGCCTCAATTACTCCTCTCTACACAGTACTGGGTACCTGATATTCAATGTCGGAAGGTAACAGAACTCACTGTAGAGGAGGTGTATGTAGCGAGCCACCTACAGCAACATTATATGGTGGATCTGGCCCAATCGCCTGCGTAGAGAGATGGGCATCCGTCCTGTGTATACAGGTCCATCCGCCTTTACCTTATTTTTTTTCATTTAAAGGTTTCGATAACAGGCTGTCCCCGAAAAAAAAATGTGACAATTCTGATTTTGGCACTGGAGTAAAGCTTATGTAAAAAAAATATCCCCATCGTAAGATTGAGCTAAGATTCGGACTGTTCTTGGTCAAAAAACGTTGAATGAAATTTCTAAGTTCGAATAGGAGGCAAATACGAAATTCAGCACATGTTTGTCGTTGAATAAAACAACTCACCTTTCATTTTAAGTTACTCGGCTTAACAAAGAAAAGGTTAGGGACTGTATTGAGCTATTTAAACTATGAAATCACTACATATGGGCTACTTCACACTAAGCGTGCACTTTGAGTCTCACAGAGGGTCAAAATTCATCTCTCTCTGATTTACACAAAACTCAGTGAGTTGAAAAATTCAGGGATGTGCCAATAAATTCCCAAAATATTAGAGCCATGGATTTTCGTAACATCACTAAAAAATCACCCCTGAATTAGGATGAAAAAGCTGCTGTCGGAGAGGACATTTTTTTGTTAACAACCACCATACCATCTTAAAAAGGGCACATTCCTAATTTGGTGCTAGGGGTATACGGACTTTATTATTTAGATGTGCTAGTCACTGGACATTGTTGAACACTTCGTGAGTCGTTAATGTGTCATTTTACCATATTAAAAAAACATTGTTAGCTGGGGCTCTGCCTGAACATTGCAAAAGAAAATTTTAGTAATTTTTTAGTTTTTTTCTTTTTTTGACTTTTTATCCCCCCTGCTTGAAAAGCAGAAGAAGGGGGATTATGCTATCAGTCAAGGCGTGGTCGGAGCCGGGTGGCGTCTGGGTGTTGCGTCCAACACAATATGTGAACGCGATAACAGAGACCCATAAGGGTTATGGGAATGTACTTGGTCGTGGGTGGGATCGGAAGGCCATGCCCTTCATCGATTAGATTATGGGTGTGGCATATGCTAATTAGGTACTAATTTGCATAATTAATGCGTTAATGTGGGGTATTTTTACCCACCAATCTTGTGAACGCGATCTGATAACTGAGACCCATAAGGGTTTTGGTGATGTGACTTGGTGGTGGATAGGACTGCCATGCCCTTCATCTGTATAGATTAAGGGCGTGGCATATGCTAATTATGTACTAATTGGCATAATTAATGAGTTAATTTGGGGTATTTTTACCAAACAATCTTGTGAACGCGATTAACATGAGACCCATAAGGGTTATGGTGAGGGACTTGGTGGGTGGGATCGGACGGCCGTGCCCTTATTGATTAGATTTATGGGCATGGAATCTTCTAATTTAGTACCTAATTTGCATAATTAATGAGTTAATTTGGTGGGTATTTTTTACCAAAAAGCTTGTGAACAAAACTATCTGAAGATCCATAGTGGGTTGTCGGGTTTTAAAGGGGGTTGTCCGGGTTTGAGGGGGGTTGTCAGGTTTAAGGGGGGGGGGGGTTTGGTCCAGCTTTAAGGGGGTTGTTGGGTTTAAGGGGTGGATTGTTGGGTTTTTATAGGGGGGTTGTCTGGTTAAGGGGGCTTGTTGTGGTTTAAGGTGGGTTTGACGAGTTTAATGGGGGGGGGGGTTGTCAAGGTTTAAGGGGGGTTTGTCTAGGTTTAGGGGGGTTGGGTTTGTCAAGCTTTTAAGGGGGTGGTTGTGGGGTTTAAGGGGGATTGTTGTGGTTTAAGGTGAGGTTGTCTGGGGTTAAGGGGGGTTGTCCGGGTTTAAGGGGGTGTGTCGTGACTAGGGGCATTGTGGAGTTTAAGGTGGGTTGTCCGGGTTTAAACGGGGGCTTGTCGGGTTTAAGGGGGGTTGTCTGGGCTTACTTAAGGGGGCTCGTTGTGGTTTAAGGGGGTTTGCACAAGTTTAAGGGGGGTTGTCCAGAGTTTAAGGGGGGTTTTCCAGTTTAAGGGGGGTTGTCCAGGTTTTTAAGGGGGGTTGTCCGGGTTTAAGGGGCGGGGGGTGGTGTTTTGTCCAGCTTTTAAGGGTTGTGGGTTGTTTTTTAAGGGGGTTATTGTTGGGGTTAAGGTGGGTTTGTTTGGGTTTAAAGGGGTTATTCGGGTTTAGGTGGTTGTCTGGACCCCATTCTTAAGGGGGATTGTTGGGGTTAAGGTGGGGGTCCGGGTTTGGTTTAAAGGGTTGTCCGGGTTTTAAGGGGGGGGGGGGTTGTCGGATTAAGGGGGCTTGTTGTGGTTTAAGTTGGGTGCACAAAGTTTAAGGGGGGTTGTCCAGTGTTTTGGTTTAAGGGGGGTTGTTGGGGTGTTTAAGGGGATTTTGGGGTGGGGGTTTAAGGAGGGTTTTGGGTTTACGGGGTTTGTTGGCACATATAAGCGTATACCTGACGCGACGTGCACACATGATGGCGTATGCCGCATGGGCGTATGCATTGCGCGGACCGTTGCCACATGGGTTGTCGGGTTAGGGGGGTTTCTGGGATTAAGGGGGCTTGTTGTGGTTTAAGTTGGGTTGCACGAGTTTAAGGGGGTGTTTTGCCAGGTTTAAGGGGGGGTTGGGGTTTAAGGGGGATTTTGGGTTTAAGGGGGGTGGGTTTTGCAGCGATTATTTAAAAATTTGTAACCGCTCCCGCAAGGGGGAATTTAGAGGTTCGAGAACCGCGACGTGTATTTTAACTATGCAGTGATATAATGCAGTTTAATGTGCAGTAATATCCTAATTAAAAAATATTCCCAATGAGTAGTAAAAGTTTTAATCAAGATGTATCTTGTTGTTATACACAATATGTGCAAATACAGCTTGAAAAGGACCATATACTCAGGGATAGATGACATTTTGTTTACAATCATCATACCATCTTTGGAACGGGTCATTTTCACCCTCGGCGATTTTTATCGCGCCAGCGAGGGTGTTAGTCATTTGGATGGGCGAAAAAAAATTCCCCTCGGATTGTATGTGTGACGACTATCAGGGGCTTCATTGCCAAAGGTAATTGTGGAAATCTCAATGTGTCATGCACATTACACTCATGAAACTATGCAGATATATTCAATCAGCAACATCATTCATTGTAGCGTAAAAAGTTTAAACATCAATATATCCTGTTGCTGAAAAATCCATGGACATGAGCTGAAGAAAGGACCCTTTAATTGGTTCTGGAGAGGACATTGTTTAACAATCATCACATACTAAAAAGACAATTTTTATGTTAATAGGTTCAACTTGTCTGTTGTTTAGTTGGTGCAGGTCACTGGACCCTGCCTGCACATTTTAAGAGTCAAATGCCATTTGAGGCTTATTTGTATCCATTTCCTTATTTCTAATCTTTTCAATTAATTAATTGTTAGCTACATCCAGATATTTTGGAAAATTTGCATTACAGAGAAGTACTTAATTTTTTTCAAGAATACACAAAAACATCGTCAACATGCTATATTATAATTATTTATCACATATTTAAATATAGGTGCTGTTACTTTAACACTTATTTTCTTGGATTTTAACAAAAAATCATTTTATTTTTTTTATTGTTTCTTTGTGTTTTTAAACAACTTACAAGATGCAAAATCATAAATTAGAATCCCAAGCATGACCATCAAACGACTCCACCAGCGAAATCAAAAACGCAGATTATTATTGGCATCAACAGCACTAGGGAAATTACCGAGAGTCTGGAGGATAAGACATAACTCTCCACCAAATTACGACTGGTTAATTCACTAGTAACCAGTGCTTCTGTTGTGATCTGAAACCTAGGACCATCAAAAAGAATGACAGGAAGAAGTTGAGCATTTGAGATGCAATGCTACAGAAAAATCCTTAATATCAGCTGGAAGGATAAGCTAAGATTTTAAGTGAAAGAATCTGTATCCACTATGGCCCTTAAGCATTTTAAAAAATCTTAGAATCACCTTGATTGAAAACTTTTATTCATTCTTTGTAAGCACTCAATCGTATGATGATGATGTAGAACACAATGTGATCAAGGCATGTTGGAACATCAGGAACTTCTTCAGTGTCTCAGTAAATTGACTGGGGAGGTGGTTACAGGGGATTGGCGTCCTGTATTTTATACAATGAAGTTGGTTCCAGGTGGTGGCTGAGATGATTGGCTACCATAATTTCCAATGTAAGGCCCAAGGTAAGTCTGGGGGTACGGGAAGTGGCCCCAGGAAAAGGCGAATGCAAGTATGCCCCTTAGTATGTTCGTAGAAAGATTCCAACCTCCCATCCTCAAGTCTCCGCCTGGACAAGAGGTTAAAGGTTACATAATAGAATGTGGGGAAATTAATAAGGCAAATCCTGCCAAGAAAAATCTTCCTAGAAAATAAAATTAAGTGTTCTAATTAAAGAAAATTTTCAAAAATTCAAAATATATTGGTAAACCATGGGTACTGCTTTTTTTGTTTGAAGTAATAATACCTTGTACTTGGGTGAAATACATATTAATTGAACCTGATGTAGTAATTATTTCACGTTTAAAGTTAGTTCCAAGACAATATGTCCAGTTTGACACGTATACAAAACAAATAGTAATGCGGACAAAATTCCGTCCCACCACATTCCGTTCCCAACCACATAGACCAATTTTTTTTTTAAAACACATGCTATGTGAAATTGTGGGGATCTCTTTTTTCATCTTTGTATGTTAAGATTAGGCTAATTGGACTATATATGAGTGTTTTAAAAATTTAATCATTATCCTGTACTTTGAATAAAAATTTTAAAGGAAAGGTCGGTGGTTAAAAAATTATGTGTAAGCTATCGCTCCGTCCCACCACATCATTAAATTTGGTTGCCATGGAAAAACACTCTACATCTGTTGATTCTTTTGTTGTTTGTATATGTGTGTATAACTAAATTGTTCATAACAAACAGTAATTAGGAGCCATTATAAAACATCAACTAGGGAGATGCAACGGAAAAAGTGCTATCAAATTCCGTCCCGCCCCACAAAACGGTATTTTGGCTCTGACCCTTACCTGGTATTTTGTTATTTTATAAATTAAAACTTTTTTATTCACGAACATGTTTTTTGGGATAAACAGAAGCAAATAAATGTACATGAAAGTGAAAAATTCAAGCATCAACGTTCATATTTCAGTTGAATTGCCCGAAGGTACCTACTTGACATTTATAATAAAGACAATTGATTTTCTTTGGTTATATTAAGCTAACTTCCATTAAAAATATTTGCATTTTTACAGAAATGGCTCAAGTTCCAAAAATTTTGATTAAAAAAAGCAATAAAGGAGAAAAGATTAAGGTGTTTGTGGCTTTTCTATTTTTCCTTAAAATTTATAGTCTACACACATTGAAAACATAACAAAGCTGTCACTAAGTTTGAAAAAAAAATGACCCCAGGTGACAAAAAGTTGGAAATATTACTGATGAACGGCGGCCTCCTACAGTTCATCTTGTTAACATTACCTATTATTATATGTTCTGGAGAGGACACCAATTTTTTTGTTACCTGTGTTTAAGGGGTCTGGCAAGCCAAAGATGATATTGGCCAGTAGTTACAGGCCAGTAATATTCTAGTAAGGTAAGGAAAAGCTTATGGTGTTCATATCATTGTCTTATGTAGAGGAGAACAATACTTACAATCAGTGGCTTTTGCAGTGTTAAAATTGTGAGCTACTGATCATAAGATTTTTTCATCGTCTTTTTCACTGACGTGTAAATGTTCTCTGGGTGATACAATGTTCTTGGACTTTAGTCTCTGCTTTTTTGCTAAGGTCCTTGCTTGAGCACAATTTAGTACTTGCTAAGCTTCATTCTTGGGCATTCGGGGCTGTCTACTTCAGTGGATTCCGAATTTTCTTCTGGACGGCAGCAAAGGGTTTTCTTCAAAGGTGCATTTTCATGAGTGGTCTTCTGTTACGTTCAGGGGTACCACAAGGCTCAGTCCTTCGTTCTATCTGTTCGTGTTTTTGTCAGTGATACAATACCATTGTTTCTATTCTACTATTTTCAGTTTGCAGACGATCACACTTTAGTTTCGCCGCATTTGACACGATAGATAACCAGATTCTCCAAGAGGATATTGGTAATATCTTAAAAGGACAGTACTGAATATTGCCCTTAAATTTATCGAAGTGTTCCACAAAGCATGTAACAAGATCCAAGTCTCTGCAGTATCCCCATTCTTATTTTATGGGATGTGATTACCACACTCAATGATGTTGCAAGGTTCAAGGTAATTGGGTTACTGTCACTAAGCGATCTCTCTTTTGACCCACATCGGTAATGTATGTGATAAGATTTCTCAGCTGTCTGGTTTCATAATCAGGTGCACTAGAAATATGTCGTCTTCTGCCCTCCTCAATCTGTATAATTCTCTTGTCATGCCGCATCACAGCTGTTTGAGAGTCTGATTTATTATGACAAAACTATAATAAAACAAAAAAATCAATGGCGACACACTTTTCACAACTAATTTGGATTATTTGTACTATGCCACTGACTTCATCCTGTGTAAAATTTATGAAATTTCATTGCGGGCAAATATGATTTTTCTTCAAAATCTTGTTAAACATGTCTCTCTATGAGGAATTGGCATATAGAGGGCGCTATAACATACAAATCATGACCTTTGTAGGCCTATATGGCAAGATTTTCGCAATGGATTTTTCTGATTTTTGCAGAGGTAATAGCCCTACTTATAACCTTTGTCAAAAATGTGGCGCCACTGCTCAACATTGCTCTAAAAATAAAAGAGACGATTTGCATGGGGTCAAACAGCGGTGGCTGTTCTGTATTGTGGCTAGCTTTTGGGCACCCTTCCAGTGAAATCATTATATCGATCTTGCGAAGGTAACATGCATCCAATCTATCGGAAATCACATATAATTCTGATACTAGTCCTCTTTATGCAGAACGCTTCATAGTTTGGCTTAGTGAGAAATCTATCAAACATTTACCTTGTGGAAGTGGCTGGTCTAGCGGTTAGCAAGCTTACCTCCGGAGCAAAGGGTCCTCGGATCGAGTCTCAGTGGGACCACTTGCTGGAGTTAATTCGGGAACTCCATTTGGGATTGGGATAAAACCTGAATGCCACTTTCTCCTGGTTCCATTTGAAATGGTAATGAACGAGGAAAGCTTGCACTACCCATCCGGTGTGTGTTTCTGTAGTTTGTTTGAATGTTGCAATATTGCGCTGCGGCTGCCTCCAAGTTGCATTGTTTCTGTTCAGTAATTATTAAGTTGTAAAGTCTCTAGCAACTTGGCCTACTGGCCACGATTTGAGATCAAAATAAACCTTGATTATTATTATTGAGACTTGAGTATGTAAAATTATGATTCAGAGTTTGGTTTTTGGTTCCAAAATTCTTAATGAATAGGGCCCAGTTTCATCTCTTCATTCATCGTCGTTTTTGGATAATTCAAGGCTTTTACACAGAATTGCTAGGACGTAACCTCTTTCTGTAATTCTATGTTTGTCTCAACTCATCATCTGTGGAACGAGATTCCATCAACATTGTCATTTGGCTCATAATGTGGGAACTTTCAGGACTGGTTGTAAAGATTTACTTTGACTTCACAATGAGTTCTGCTTGCCCCAAACAAGATGAAGTATTTTTGTATGTTATTAACTTTCTACGATTATATATTTAATGTGTGCTATTTTTTATTTAAATTCTAGCATTTTTTTTTGTTAAATACGGTACTGCTATTGTTTCACTGTATTTTTTTGCATTATGTCCTGCCATCATTCAATGTTGTTCTTAATATGAAAGTGTGCACTTAGTTGCTTGGGTATTTTTCAGCCCATGCATTTTTCCAGGATATATATGGGTCATTCAACCAGGTTGGGAAAAACCATATTTGCTTATAGCCTAGAATATAATTCAAATTTATTTCAGATGCAAAGTGGTTTTCAGAACTTACTTTTATGCAATTGATATGTATACATTTATAAGGTCTTTAACATGATACCAAACATACCTGCCATTTCTGCTTAATTTTTTCAGATTTTTCGTAATTACAGCATCACAAGAGATAGAAATGGCTACATATCACACTTATCGGCTACGCTGGATCAAACGGCTACATGATTGCAAACGATTACAGACAGCTTCAAACATGCTGTCAAACGGTTCATGTTAGCCGTTTTGGCTCCCAGGTAACATACCTGGTTTAATCCTTTCAAGGTTGGTTACAATGTAACCATTTTGTAGCCAAGTGAAATCATAGCCCATTTGAACTCTATAATGTTGACTGCAGTAAAATCAATATCCTATTTGGTCAAAGTGATGGTAGCTACTATGTCAATTCAAGCAATTACTTGTGTATATGCTTTCTTTGA
>JAMKCH010045756.1:0-12437 GCA_023653785.1 Ophioderma brevispina | reverse complement strand
TTAATCAAAGACTTAATGTCAAGGAAATTAAAAGAAAAAAATTGAAGTATAGCCTAATGATACTCAACAACCCAAAATATTAAAAAATGGCGGCCATTTTGATTGTTGCGCCAATGGAAACTGAATAATTCAAGAGTTATCGAAATGTTATTTTAATGTTATCCATCACTGATATTAAGTGAATAACACATTGAAATAAAATCTTTTTTTAAAATTCATAAAAACTTGGAATATTAGTCAAAAAGCTTAAAAAAAAAACCATGAAAAAGAAAAAAATGGCGGCCATTTGAAATTGCTGTACCCCCCTTGCACATCAAAAAAAAAATGTAGCTAATCCTTTGTGGGTTTCCCCTGACCTATTCTACAATATATAAAAAGTTTTAATTTTTAAATATAAACCAAATATAGAAAAGATGCAACCTCTCAAATTGCCAACAAAACGTCCTAGACTAATTATCCGACATGGGTTAGCCTACATGGTTTGTAGACAACTGACATAGACAAAAAAGGATTTAGACAAAATGGGCTTAGACCAAATGGTATTAGTCCAACCTGATCAGTAGACAAAATGGGCTTAGGGACAAAAGGGTTTAGACTAAATGGTTTTAGCCCAATGGTTATTAGACTAAATGGGTGTCGACAAATGATATTAGAACAAGTGGAATTAGAACCTGTGGATATAGACTAAATGGTTTGTAGACAAATGGCAATAGGGAACAATGGTATTAGATCAAATGGAAGTAGACCAAATGGCTATTAGCCTAATTGGCAATTAGACCATCTGGGTTTAGACAAAATGATTAGACAAGTGGTTATGAGGACGAACGAAATGGAATTAGACGAAGTGATGATAGACCAGAAGAAAGCGTCCCCCCTATAGATCAAAGGTGTGAAACAACCGAAGAGCGGATCGACACATGCCTGGTTTCAGCACTTGGCAAACCAGTTCGGAATAAACACTAAACTTGATTAACCTTTCTTCAATCACAAGTCAATGCACATCTACAACTCATGCTGCTACAGAATCGTTTCTCACAAAGATCCCATCTCAGACGGAAACCAGAAGGTTTTTCGTAAATGGCAATCAAACACTAACTCAGAGACTTGCCCTCAGAAGGATCATCCCCCCCCCTTAGCAGAGTTGAGTTTTCAAGAGAAAAGCTTCAATTGGGTTTGTCGACTTTTCAAGGCTAGACAGTGGCAATCGAGATGGAATGATGCATATTCTTGACCACCTATGGTGTCCCAGACGAGACTTTCAAAAGAATTGTCATCATGTATGATAAACCCATCTAGCTGTGCAGACAGGATGGGCCACAAAAGAGTTCTAAACAACTACTGGAATCCTCCAAGGGATACTCTGCTCACTTATCTCTGTAATCTTGGTTGATACATCCTCAGGACATCTTGACATCATCAACGACAAGGAACTCACCATCAAAACCAAGCGTATAGACGTCACCAAAGTCAGAATCTCAAAGACCTTGGTATGCAGATGGCTATAAACAGCATTATCTTATGTGGTGCACAAAGATTCTACTAACATTACTGAAATGCTGCAGGACAAAGTTCGACTACATCAAAATGCCAAGAAGGCGGAATATATGATCGTCAACGAGGAAGATAATAATCAACCCTATCCGCACTACAGACGGTACCCAACTCCAAGAGGTCAGGGACTTCAAAGTACCTGGGGTTCTATGTTGCCGAGACAGTAAAGACTCCTGTCAAGCCTATGTTTCCGACGCAGAAGAAAAGACTTCCTGTCACGCAAAGGAAAAGCTTGGAATGCAGCACTAAACTACACCAACTTGGCAAACTGGTATATCCAATTCAACCAAGTGAAGTTCTTAAGAGCCTGTGAAGAGGAGTTCCCGTTATATTGATCTGGAGACCTGCACATGAGAAGGAGTAAGGTTCCGACGGCAGAAAAGACTTCATGTCACGCAAAGGACAACGATTGAATGCCCTGCCAATAAGCTACCAACACTTGGCAACTGGTATCTCCAATCACAAAGCTGAAATGAAGTTCTTTAGAGCCGGTGAAGAGAGAGAGCTTATCCTGTTATATTGATCTGAGACCTGCACCATGAAGAAGGAGTTACAGGATATACTGGATGACACATACACCAGGCTTCTTATGAGAGTACAAAACATATCTTGGCGTGAGCACATGACAAACAAAGATATGTGGAGATATCCCGCCAATCTCATCTTCTGTTCCCCAACGCCGAGCACAGTTTGCCAGTCACTGTTATCGTGCGATGACCAAGTAGGACTCGGACATACATGGAGGTGTACCATGCCCAACAAGGGGTCTTAGCCCCTTTAACTACATTGATGTGATTGCTAGGCATGCAGCAGGGGCATCTGACATCCCAAATAATGACGGAAGGGGACATTTGGCGCTACAGAATCTCGGCTGCGGCCGCTAGAACGCTAGATAGATAGTTGTGGAATTGGATTTGGTTTTCAATAATTGAAAAATGCAATGGACATATGGACAGCACTAACATTGAAACCTATATACAAACTTATTAAAAACACCCAGAAGCTATATGGCTCTCCCCAGGATTCCATGATTTTGAAATGTTTCGGGCAAATATCTGTAAAATTAGTAGCATATTTTTGAAATTATAGATGGCTGTCAGAAGGAGGGGAAACAATCTGGACTCTCTGAACTGTAATATAATACTTCCTTAACATCACAACGTAGAGTATGGCCACAATGGAGCCTTCTATGGTGCACAGAAGTCCAGATATTGAGGGAAGTTAGCCTACGTGAAAAATGGTTAGCATTTGAAATCAAGATGTGTGGTCCAGAGGAAACAATTGGCGATTTTGGATGAATCTATGTGTTCCTTGAAATCACAAACATGGGTATTGTCACCAGTTGGAGCTTTCCATGGTGCTCAGAAGTCCAGATCTTGGGCGAAAAGTATAAGTTAAAAAATGCGGCAATTTTGAAATTCAAGACCTCCTGAAATGGAAGAAATATCTGAGACTTCCTGGATGTGATAGTTGTCGTTCCATGAAATCACAACCATTGGCTATTGCCACCAATTTGAGCATTCTATGTTGCTCAGCAAGTCCGTCGATGAGTAGAGCAAAAATGTGAAAATGGCAGTATTTGACACCAAGCTGGCCGCCAAACGGAAGGGATAAAAAATGGTAAACAATTGATTTGGATTTCTAGGACCAGTATCACCCATTTTAAGACTAAAATTCCCAATTGTAGCAAAAAAAAGCCAACAAATCTCAAACCATCAACACACAGCCCCATTATACCACGCGTCGGCTACCAAACAGTAAAAAACAACAATAATAAATTTAAACCTAACCGAATGTTTTAAACTACTGCAAATTGTTGTTTTTGTTTTTTCGTTTTTTAGTAAAATTACCATGAAGGGTAAACTTTCAGGGCCACCCAAAATTCAGATAATTGACATTTTGTTTATTTTTATATACACTGACTTTCAAACCACCAATTCTTAAAGGAAAGTAAAGCAATATTAGCACTTTTTTTGAAGAGCGACCCCATTTTCCAAAAAATTGGAGATTTGTACAAGGCCGTGGCATTGGCGTACTGACAGTAAAAAATACTGTGAATGGTTAAGCTAGAAACAATGTATAGGTGTCCGCAAACGGGAGTTTTGTAGTTGGAATAACTAATATCGGAGATCTCACGATAAAAAGTCAACGGCTGCTGGAAACGGTTTCCAATATGAAATAGCCGGGAAATAGCGCTAGTACGTGTCTACGCTCATCCATTGGTGGTTTTATTGGTTCAGGCCCAGTAAAGGTTAGAGGTTTTGAATGTATTGGGGGTGGGAGGTGGCACTATTTCATTAGGAGGACATAAACTTAGCATTTCCAGTCTGCCGTTAAGACCTTCTGGGACCCAATTCTAATTACAAAATTGCTTATTTATGATAAAATACGCTCTTTGCGAATTCGCGCATTTGCAGGGATAGCTTTCCATACAATACCACCATACTGTGCAAAAATTCAATTTTTTTAAAATTGGGGCGCTCTCAAAAATGTGCTATATTGCTTTAAAAACTACTACAATTGTTGGGTTTGATCTAAAATTACAATTGTTGGGTTTGCAGCTAAAATTACATTCCTATTCAGAATAGTTTGTAAAAGGTATAGGGCCGACACGAATGCATACCACCATCTTAGGAGTCGGAAATGGTCGGAACATTTTCAATCATTTTCACAAGTTTTTTAACATTTACGATCACAAAATCACCCAAAATTTTTTGCAAGCGTTTTCCCCTAGCCCGTAGCTCCGCAAAGGAAACGACCGAATTTGAAGGAGTTTTCGGCATGTTTTCCGCATGAAGGAATTGTTCCTCATTTGGTGACATCAACTTGCAACACAACGCAATGGGGGCGGGGGGGGGGGTCACAAACATCCGGTTGGAAAGGCCAAAGTTTTGTGGACATTTTTCTATTAGTAAGACCGCTGTCACTGCACGGTCGCGGCAAAGAGGGGTAAGATAACAGACCGTTGCGGTGTATGCACAATTATACACCATAGTGCCTGGCGTTTTGGCGCGATGAATGGGTAATTGAATTGGTAATTGGTTTTTGCGTTGTAAGTCCTTCTTCCTATGTCCTATGAAACGGAGGTCTTACAGTCAAAGACACCCTCATAAGTCCAAGATACTGCATTCCTAAAAAAAACTTAGGCGACCCATATTAAACGAAGGACACAAGGGGGGCGATATGTCATCATGTGATGTTTAATAGGGGACTATTTTGGTAGCTGTAATCAATAATTGATCCAGCGGGTTCCGAGACTCGCCCTCGCGGAGGGGCCGCAAGACCGGCTGCCACTTTCCATCAAAAGAAAAAAAGGGATAGGCGAAAGTTGCCAAAGACATTGGTCTGTTTTCAAAGTTTATAAAAGTCGTTTATGAACTTGAAAATTCCAAAAATTGGCGGCTACCCTGAGTCTTCCGATACCTAACCGTGGGGGGGGGGGGGGGGAGGGGTGGGGGGTTGGGGGGTGGGGGGGTGGGGGGCACTTGTATTCATAATGGTGGATATGATGCGTGAACATGACTTCCAAAATGCACCTAAACAAGTATTTCCCCGACTAAAAAACATACCCAAACAAGTAATTTTGTCGTTTTTGCTACACCGAAGAAGTGTTTTTACAGTTTTGTTCCTAAAAACAAGTAGCAATGCATGCTTACAATATTTTTTATCTTTTTGTATTTCTCGTTTAATTTGAGCTACTACATACCCTAAAACAGTACATCACAATTCAGGGTTTAAGAAAAAAAAAAACCTGTTTCCAATTTTGCCGTTTTGACACCTAATCAATGTACGCGAGGAAAAAGGGACCGTGTTTACGCGTTTTCTTGTTCACAGTAGAAGGCCAAGGGGGAATTTGATTTGTTAGCGCGCATCAGATTTGACACAGTGGCAAATATTTCATTATTTGTGAAAAAAAATTGGTTTTCTTTGAAAAACTTGAAAGTTGATAAAAACACAAAATATCAAGCCATCCCTTCCTGTTCAATTTTAAGCAGTTAACTGTGAGGTGTAGGTGTCACAGTATACCACAAATTAATGAATTTCCCTCCAGATTTTGGCCCCGCTTGTCATAATATGGGTGCAAAGGCTTGAACTGATTCTAAACGTTTGAAGAAATTAAACCTGCAAAGTATCCTGTTTGTTTAAATTAGGCACTTGGAGACTTTGTTTTAGGTGAATAAATAGAAGGTTACTAGCGTATTCAAGATGCTTTAGATGTTAATAAGGAAAATGACAGTAATAATGAATAAGAAATACGGACCCTCGTCACCTTCAAAATCTCCAACAGGAAAACTAAAGAATCAAATGCATTGGCATAATTAATTCACTTTGGTAATGTCATGGCCCCTCCCCCGGCCGTCATCGTATGAGAAATGACATAGGCAGCCGAAACAGAGGAACAATGATTATTATTCCAGAGTAATTCTCCATTGCACGTATAATAACACTAATTATTATCCTAGTTTTAACTTTTTTAAACATCCTTTTAAAAACGCTCGCTATGTGCATGGCAAGCAGAAGACCAAATGTAAAATTGTTTGTTTCAAAAGAAATAAAGCAATGGGTCCATGATAAGCCTAATGTAAGTATACTTGAAAGTCGAGTTTCTCTTTCTATTCTTCAGCCCATCCTCCAAAAATGTCAACTGTATAAAAGTTAACATTTGCTGGTGACATTTAAAATTGCTCGTACATAATACGGCAAAGTCTGCACTATTTCATTGTTATGCTGGTCGTAGAGAAATGAAAGCTAAAATTGTATGGGGTTTTTTTCAAGCAGCATGAGGCGTGCAACAGATTGGTTTCTGAGGAAAGTTTGCCGAGGCGGCCAATGACCAAATTACCCTCATCCAATCGCGGCGAGCGAGCGTGGAAAGACGACGGATGACGTACGTAGGCTATGTCCGAAAAAGCAGGCGCGGATCCGGGAGGGGGCGGATCTACGTGGGGGGCGCGTGCGCCTCCGGTAATTCTGCAAAATCTTGCAAATCAGCCCATTTTGGAAAAGTTTAGCCAAGTTCATGGCATTTCCAAGCCCCCGGGCAATTTTGACGTTATCAAAGCCTGGATCTGCACATGAACAAAGTTATGACCATAATTCCCTTTCATGGAGGAAAGGGTTGAAGGTAATAAAATGGAAATTGAACGTAAAAAAAAGAGTAAAAAGATAAAAAAAGTTGAACAAAGGGGGGAGTTTCTTGTCGATTTGCCGGACGGTGATGTCTTTAGCACTTTGCCAAGCCAGTAAATAATGCTCTCTACCCATGTATGGTATGTATGTATGATGTTATGTAGTATGTATGTAGCATGTATGTATGTAGGTATGCGTGTATGCATGTATGTATGTATGTATGATGTATGTATGTAGGGGATGTTAGGTATGTAGGTATGTATGTATGTATGTATTTATGTATGTTATGTAGGTATGTAGGTATGCGTGTAGGGAGGTATGTAGGTATGTAGGGATGGAGGTATGTAGGTAGGATATGATAGGTATGTAGGTATTGTAGGTATGTAGGCTGATGTAGCGTATGTAGGTATGTAGATAGTAGGTATGTAGGTATGTAGGTATGTAGGTATTGTAGTAGTAGGTATTGTAGTATGTAGGTATGTAGGTATGCAGGTATGTAGGATGTATGTATGTAGGTATGTTGTGTATGTATGTCAGTATGTAGTATGTATGTGTGTATGTAGTATGTATGTGGGTAGTACTTGTATGTATGTATGTG
This sequence comes from Ophioderma brevispina, assembly GCA_023653785.1. NCBI lineage: Eukaryota > Metazoa > Echinodermata > Ophiuroidea > Amphilepidida > Ophiodermatidae > Ophioderma > Ophioderma brevispina. The sequence continues at coordinate 5,158 of JAMKCH010045756.1, read as the reverse complement.
TGTAATCGGAAGAGAAAGATTGTGCATGCTTTCTCTTCTTCCCATGTGTTTAAATTAAATGCCGGTGTGTATTTATGAAAAGAATCTATATTAGGGCTACATATCCTCGGTATGTGAGCTATGATATAATTATAGGAACCATTTACTTGGCCATTATGTATATGTAATTATATATTTAGGCAGGGCAAGGACACTTTTGTAACGACATAATGAAAGAATGTCATACTACTTTAAAAACTGATAAAGGCATTGTGTTTCCAATAAAAAGCAGAAAAGGCCCTATTTGCTAGTCGTGATGAACAGAGCTGTTATACCCAGTGGCCATTGGGGCCTACACATAAAATGACATTAATTCGTCAAAGCGCAAACTCAATTTACAGACCTTACAATGATGGAGCAATCAACAACGGCCAAGCCATTTTGTTCTTCTTTCTCTTTTACGTTGCTAAGGCAAAGATCTTCTACAGTGAGTATACGCACCAAAATAAGAATAACAATATCAGACAAGGCAAACAAGTATGTGTATTTACAGTGTTACCGTTTTCTTTCTGCCTTGGAAAAAGTTATTAAAAAAACACGGATAAAAGTTGAATGATGAAAAAATCGCGCAACATGATACAAATTAAGAGTTGATTAAAAGTGGCATTAATATTGTGTTGATTAAAGATGTGAAACATGTTTTTAGGTGATTTAAATATATCAAGTTGGTTACTTTATAAGACGTAAGGCATGTTTCTTAACCAAAAAACAGATTAACCCTCGTCTTACCAAGCCTTTTTTTTGTAACACGGTTTACCAAGGGGGGGGGGGGTGGGTGGTTACCACCCCCCTTCGAGAATTCGTTAAAAGCCAGATGCTCTGATTTTGAGACCAGTGGATAGCTATGGTCCTCCTCTTTCCATTTATACAAACAGGGCGTCACAATCGAGTCAGCGAGTCGGCAAAATGGCATTTTCCACAGAAAATAGGCGAAAATCCAATTTTGCGCTTAAAAAACGTAGGAATATCGGATTTTCATGCGGTTTTGATGGCAATTGCTAGTTTACATAAAGATAGAGTTTTAGAGCCAACTGTTGAATAATATTTTCAAAAATGCACCATAAAATATCATGGGTGGCAACACCCCTACCCTTCGACTTTGGACGACTATCCCTAACCCCGATGAAGGTGCTGGTGGGAAATATCTATTTTTTTTGCACAATGTTTATTAAAATATTGGTCACATTAACAATTTGAAAGCGAGGTGGCAAAATCAAAAATGGCCGATTCTCGAGAGTGACGACGTTGTTGAGGAGTGTGAATTAATTCAGTAATATGGCTTCAGGCAATAACTTTTATTAGACTTTTTGACGGTTTCAGGCTTGCTTAGCAAGGTTTGGTTGTACAGGAGAATCGTATATTTGGCCATTGTCAGACTCTGGAGAGGATCACGTCTACTCAACATTAAATTGCTGAAAATTCGACAGGGTTGAATAGTCTAGTCTAGGGTCAAAGTCAAGACTCAATGAGGACCGAGGGAATGCGAGATTATATGCCCAGAGCCCGTAGCCAGAAATTTATGTGGGGGGTGCGGAATTGCCAGAAGAGTACGACAAGCAATTTTTTTCGGCTCGATGCGCTCGCAGGTGGACCCAAATTTTTCACCGTCGCCTCAAGATTCTGAGACGTGGGGGGGGGGGGGTGGTTGGTAGTTGGGGGGTGAGATGGGATGACATGACATCGCAGCATTGTGAAAAAGACAGTAAAAACATCACCTTGCGTAATGTTTGTAATGGATTAACGGATAATTAGTCATCATTATACCATGCTCCACAACACCTTAAAAACAACAAAATGTTACCGAAAGCCCCAAACTTTTACTTGACAAAACGGACCTTCAACATTGGCAAAGCGAGACCTTCAACATGGCAAAGCGGACCTTCAACATCATGAAAGCGGACCTTTTCCATTTGGGGGGGGGGGGGTGCGTCGCACACCCGCACCCCCAGGTTCCGGCCATGATTATGCCTAACTAAATAAAGCTCTATAGAATACTTCATTGAAGTTGACATCGGACTATGACTAGACTAGACTATAAGCCAGTTCTCTGCAATATTACACGAATAAACCAACAAATGTTAACCAACAAATGATTAAAATTTTAACCAACAACCTGTTTTTAGTTTTTACCAACATACATTTTAAACCAACATTGAGAAAAAGAACTATCCAACAGTTGATTAAAAGGTGAACCAACCACATATGAATTTTAATTCAACAGCCGTGTGATTACGGTTGAAACCAACAAATGTGTGGTGGAACCTGGGATAATCCTAGTTGATTAAATTTAACAAGATTAAAATTTTTTAAAATCAACGTTTTAACAGTGTGCTATTATAAATTGGATTATTACATTGCAAAATGTCGGATGAAATTTCATTTAAAAATTCTACGCCATAAATCTATTCATTATAGTAAAGAGAACAGACAAATAATACACACATATAATAATGTGACTTGGCCTGAAGTGAGATACAAGCATAAGCCAGTAGGGGGTTGTTTTCAATTCAACGTATATTATCAGTTTGATAAGTCAAATAAGAAATCAGTAAAAAAATGTGACGGTGTGATAGTAAATATTCTATCGTGTTATTTATGGTCATTTTCTAGTTTCCGGAGAGGAGAGGACGTATTATTGGGGAGTTCAGATGATACTGAGAGGGGAAACTGAGTTGTACAGAGTAAAAAACCGTTGTGTGTGCAAAACAATCCGGACAGACATAGTCTGCGATTAAAGCAATAAGAGCACTTTTTTTGAAGAGCGACCCCAATTTTCAAATGTTTTTTCTTTTTTTTTTATGTTACACTGGGTGCATTGGTAAATATGGCTAGTAAAACTATACCTGGAATGGTTAGCTGAAAATGTCTATGTGTCGCAAAAACGAAGGCGTTTTGTAGTAAGAATAATTAATATTCGCGAGATCTCCGATAATAATTCAACGGCGCTGGAAACGCCTTCCAATATGAAATAGCCGGGGAATTGCGCTACGTACGTGCTACGCTCATCCATTAAAGTTGTTTCAGGCAAGTAAAGTTTAAAAAAAAGTGGTTCCCAGGGTTTCGGTATTGTATTTCATGGTTGATGAGATATTACCTAGACCCTGATTCGGTATTTTGGTTCGATGTGGTAAAAATAATGATATTTAAAACCAAAAAGCGCCGGGACACCACCAGAAAGCACCGGGAACCTTCCGATAAGTGTTCCACTCTTTTTTTAAAATCATTATTTTTTACCATTTTGGATCATACTAACCATCGGGGCCAGGCATGCCTGTCTACACCAACCATTAAAACACATGCAATAGCAGCCGAAAAGAGTTCACTTTTTTGTTTTAAAAATCACATTATTTTATCCATTTTAAACCAAAGTCGCGAATCGTGGTCTAGCATGTCCATTCAAACCACTGGAAATACAAATCCCATTTTCAAGAATGCGCAATAGCCATTGAAAATAAAATGGAACCTAAAAACACTTGGAACCACCAAGACAAACTGGAACCATCCACGTGGCCATTTTTTTTATAATTATGAATATTAATGAGTTGATATGCATATTAATGTATGCAAATTATTCGCTTATACAATTATGCACCTTATGCAGTTATGCAATTATTCAGCTTAATGCGTTATGAACCTAACTGCAGCTTAATGCAATTCGGCACCTTATGCGCTTATGCAATTATGCCAGTATCACTTATGCAGATGATTCAGCATATGCATGTAATTTCTCACTAAAGTACGCCAATTGCGTTTTTTGCTGTCTTTTGATGCACCATTTCGTACAACAATAATCTTTTGGGATTAAACTGTTGATAGTTCAATTGGACTAATAAAAAACCCATTTGGGCATATATAGTTTTCTCCATACTTGTTCGGTTTGGATTTTATAATGTGACACATTTGCCCTCAAACATTCCAAATGGCAAAAAATGGCTGTTCCAAATTCCTCTATATCCATTTTGAAAAATTCGAAAAAATACCTAACATATTAATTTCTTTGAAAATTGGTTTTGATATACATATGCTGAAATTATTCCATGATACTGTTTAAGCCTTGCCCTTTGCCTGACCGTTAATTTTTCAAAGAACAATATAGTGTCCAATAGAATTGGGTAAATAAAAAAAATAAAAAAAATAAAATAATTCAAAATATTTAAAACGATTATTAAATCAAGTGATATGGTACCTTTTATAGGCAAACACTCTGAATGCTAATGGAAAATTATGCGGTGCAATCACACCTTCAGGGCAATGTAACGGACCGTTTAAGATCGAAATTTGAAAAAAACTCGACCATGGTTAAGGTATGTTTATTACGTATCCATTTTTCTCAGCAATTAGTAGGAATATCCCTGTGATTGAGGTAGTTACAGCTTATTCATTCCCTCATACAACATAATAGAAACTCAATAATGATTCCTGGTCATGTAGGGTGCACAAAGGTTTTATTCCGTTTATTTATTTTCAGTTAGTTTATTACGTTACGTTAATCGACTGTGGGCGACTGTGTTTTGTTACTTGTGACATCAAAGACCCATTAACCATTTGACTTGGATTGACCCACCTGATATAATGTACTTGGCCAACATGGTCAAAATATTTTGAGTTCCTGGTTATAAGCATGAATTTTGTGGCCCTTTTTAACTTAACGGATAACGTAATAAACAAAATATTATTGTCATGTACTGTCACAATTATTAATTATTCAAACATTGTCCTTATATAAAAAAAATTAAAGGTGGTCCTAAGGTTCTCTTTTGGAATTATTTCGTGATTTCCATTGATTTTTCATTTTTTGATAACGTAATAAACCCTATACTTTTACACACAAATGTTTGGCAATCCGCGTTTAATACCAAAATTTCTGAAGGTGGTGTTCGCAGTTTTGTCCTCCCCCTTTATCAATGGGACACATATTGCCAGTAAAAAATTTGCATAAGAAAAGAACAAAAATCGTGCAATTTTTTTTTTTACCTTTTTTCAAACTCAATTGGCGTCATTTCGTGAGAATTGGCCAAAATGCACTTATGCAGATTATGCCCTATGCGCTTATGCACTTATTCAATTATGCAGCTTATGCACTTATGTAGATTAATGTACAAGTTTTATGCCATGTATG
>JAMKCH010045755.1:0-18902 GCA_023653785.1 Ophioderma brevispina | reverse complement strand
CTCAGCTTAAATTATCAAATGTAGTAAAGTCTAATTTTCGCGCCTGAATATCACCTTCGAACTTGGGCGGGTGTACCCTGCCCTGGGAAAATTGACTGTTTAAGGATCTTGTTTATGTGCATCTTCACACTCGCAAAACGTTAAATACGCAACGTTATGCTTTCATATATCTACTGTCGAGAAATGTTCAATAAGTCGTCAAAATGAATCTATATATATTTATTCTGTGTTAGCCTTATGTGTGATAGTTAGGGTTTTGGCACCCCGATAACATTATATAGTTTATAAGTTGCAAAAATGAAATCTATATATTTATTCCTAGTGTTCGCCCATTAGGTGTGATGTAGGGTTTTGGAATGACTAAAATATATAGTTTTATCCTTAGAGTAAGCCTATAGGTGTGATAGCCAAAGTTCGCAGGCAGGTGGCTAATAATGAAATCTATTGTCTCCATGAGATGTATATAATGTCTACTAAAGTGATATGGAGACGGAGTGTGGGTTATCGTGTGCATCAGTAATAAATGACTTATTGATGATGCCGTCAGAAGAAGCGCAATCTCCACGTACTTTGTCAGGGACTCATTTTGATTAATTTATGTATTAAAATTATTGATTTACATCTTGGTCAAGTCAATCTTCCTACAAATCGTCATTGTGAAATTTGTTGTATGAACCCACCGGGAGGTTACTTTTCTGACCTTGAGTAAGTCTCGTAACACTGTAATTTCAGGGTTACAAGAAAAAACCAGGGTGAATAATTGTTTTTAATCAAACGCTATTGTACCTTTTGGGTTGTCTTTTTTACTTGAGTATAAACAAAAAAAGACAAAAACTAAAATTAACCGAACTTGATAAGGCCCACCAGCAATATACTTGGATAGTGCAATACTTTGATACAAAATGTACCGGTAACAAAATGACCATTATTTGGCGTTGTTACCACAACATTAAAGAAAAATAATCTAGGTAGTTTGGACTTCTTCTACAGAGTTAAAATCATAATTGTGTTTGAAATCCATGTCTAGATCTCCCACTTTGTACTGTTTACTTTTTTCCTTTGTACATTAATTAGCAATCTTGAATTTCTACAATTTAGTGTATCATTTAAAGTAGAATAAAAAGACTTGCAAAGGAATTGGAAATTTTCCTGATGACTGCATTAAAGGTGCTTGTTCCGATTCATTTGATTGGGTTCTCGACGTGTATGGGGGGGGGGTTGGGGGGGGGGGAGCCTGGCACTTGCACATACACCCAATCAAGTACCGTGGGAAACAAACTTGCGGTTTGTGGTAGACGCCACTAATGCTTTGGAAAGCCTATTTCAATTTCTGTGCTAATAGTGATGGTTTTAACCACTAAAACGGCGGATATTTGTTTATATCGTGAATGAAATGGATTGAGGGCTCAAATTCAGGAAAAAAAACGGGGACATGAGAAATACGGCCCTTTCATCTGAGGGGTAGTCAAAACGAACTACTTCAGGGTAAATCAGGGGGGTTCCAAAAGACGATCGGAACACGCACCTTTAATGGACATATTCAATTTAAATGTTAAAAAATTTGAAATTTTCAAAGTTTCTCACCTTCCACTTTTTAGGGTCCCAAATCAAAACACCTATGGGACATATATAGGATAGACGATATAGACAACTATTGCACTGATCATAGTTGCAGACTGATTCAGGGTGTACAAGAAAATAAAACAGGAGGTGTTGGTTAGGTTTGAGTGTCTTTTTTTCTGTTAGTATAAACAAACAAGACCAAAAAACAAAATTAACAGAACTTGAAAAGGCCCACCAGCATAGACTTTGTATAGGTGCAATGTGGCAACAATGCTTGGTATAGAGGTAGTTAGAGGTAGAGAGCCAAGCGAGTGTGACCCAAAAAAATTGAAAAAGCAATAAATTTGGGTAAAAATGACCAAAAACAGGCGAAAATAGATTTTTTAAAATCTGCATTCAGATAAAAATCTGACATCTGGCATCTCTGTAGAGGGTGATCAACAATATTAATTGTTAATATTTTATTAATTATTGGAAATGGAGCAATTAAAAGTTGCTTACAAAGTTGCCCAAAATAATATACTGACCAAAGAAAACAAACTGTTGGAAGTGTAAAGAATATCTGTTTTATTGGGGTATCTTGAAACGGAGGCATTTTACACAGAGGACAGAGGTCTATGAAAAAAACCTTGCTGGCACTCACAATCTGCTTGTTGAGTTTAATTGTATTACTTTATTATTTGCTAAAATTTAAGTTTGAATATTTATAATCTTTTCCTGGATATGGCCAGCGCACACAACTGTTGTGTGCGTGGCCATTCTCCAGGAAAAGATTATTAATATTCATTCTTGTCTGCCTGGAAACGAGTAGTAAAATGTCAAAACAAAGAAATTGACATTGTAAATATACCGTTTCTGATGCTATCGCTAGAAAACGATGTACCTTTCGGACCTAACACCTATAGATTATATCTATCGCACCTCGGCCAACCCTGGCCTGTTAGCTCAATTGGTAAGGGCGCCGTCACTAGTAATACGGAGGTGTGCTGGCCATCTCCAGGAAAAAAGAATTAATAACTATTCATCCTTGTCCCCTGCCCTGGGAACTGAGTAGGTAAAATTTTCAAAAAATAAATTGTATTGTCATATACCACTTTAGTGGAGTGGTTTGTTCTGCAAAATTGTCGACAACCCCTCCCCTCGGTACTTCTATCGAAAGACATTAAAAATAATTTTTAAAAATGATGGTTGTAGTCAAAACTTTGGTGGCAGGGGTGGTTTTTTGGGTCAAAAAATCTTAAGAAAATCGAATTATTAATTTCTAGCAAAACACATTTTAATCATGATCAATACTATCAATCTCTGACATTTATATGGTAGATTGCTGTTTTTATCAAGATATAAAGGTCTAGAATTTTAGCCCCCAAACACCTTTTTTCTTAAAAAAAACTCTTTTTATCACATGTCACCACAACAACGAGTATTACCTGAACCCTTTATCAATGTATACAACCTATATCGATAACAAAAGGCTACCATAAAAATAAGATGGTAATATTTTTCCTTAAAACAAAATTAAAAAGTAATTCCGCTTAATTTGCGCCCAAAATGCATTTTTCGGCCTAGAAATATTTCAACCACAACCATAATTTTCTTAAATCTTATATATTTATCCTTCAATAAAGGTGAGTGGTTTTTGTTTTACCGATGGGAGGGGTAACTCGAAAACTAGAGCACTTTTCAATTCTGCGGCGCTCCGTTAATTCTTCGTATGGAAACGTTTTACTGCATTTTTTCATTGATTTTCTTCTTATGTTTGATAATGATGAATCCATTCGTTTTGGACATATGTGCCCCACCGATTTCAGGATACCTAACTATTACTCCAAATATCCAAAAGATTAGATTAAATAGAATGTCATTTATTCCGGAAAATAACTTCAAACATGCAAAACCCTCCTACATACATACATACATACATACAAACTGCTTATAAAGCGAATATCCGAAAACAAATTTCAGTGATCAAGGTGCTGTACGGCAAAAAAGGAAAAAGTCTACACAAAAGGCAAAATACAAACAACATAATCAGTACATGTGTTTCAAGAGCGTTTTGAAAATGGTGATTGAGCTTGCATTTCTTATATGCTGTGGTAATGCTATTCCATAACTGGGGCCTGCAACATGGGGCTCTCCTTTCAAGACCCGATTTTTGGGTGATTTGTGCGTGTTTTCCTAGTTAATAGCGTTTATTTCCTGGCCTAATGATCCCGGGCACCACTGTGCCCCAGCTTTTCTTAACGGCAAAGTTATAAGCTTTCCCAGTAATATAAATATAAGTTTCATTGGTCAATGAACTCTCAGAGTTCTACTGGGTACTAAGAGTTCTACTTTGGGTAATAGAAAGATGCCGGTTCGAGTCCGGCAAGCGCACATGGGGTTTTTTTTCAACAGTTGTGTGCGCTGGCCAGCTCCAGAAAAGATTAAGAAATATTCATCCTTGTCTGCCTGGAGAACTGAGTAGTTAAAGTTTCAACAAATATAAATTGTATCATGTAAATATCTTCTGATGCTATCCGCTAGGAAACGATGGATCACCTTTTCGGACCGATCACCTATAGATTATCGCTATCGCTCCTCTGCCAACCCTGGCTTGTTTTAGCTCAATTGGTAAGGGTGCCGTCACTAGTAATAGAAGGTTGCTGGTTCGAGTCCCGGCCAAGCGACATGGGTTTTTTTGCAAACAGTTGTGTGCGCTGGCCATTCCCAGGGAAAAGTAATACATATTCATCCTGTCTTCGGGGAAATGAGTAGTTAAAATTTCAAAACAAAAATTTCAGTTTGTTCTCAAGTAATATCATCTAAAATGGTACTGGTCCAAATGACCATTATTTGGAGTTGTCACCACAATATAAAGGAAAACAAGCAATTCGATCAAGATAATTTTACTTTCACAGAGTTAAAGGTGCAACGAGAGATTTTGAGGTACCAAGTATTGTGTCATAATAGTAATTCATAAGATTCGACATTCAAAGATTTTACTTTTATTTGGCTACAGAATGCCTTAAAAGAGAGAAAAAAATGTGATTTTCATTTGCCCTATTTCAATGTAAAACATAGGCCTGAATGTTGTACTTGTCCTCTATGAAATTAGAAATTCATTACTTTGTGCCTACCAAAGAAAACACTTTTCAGCTTATCCTTTCTAAAGGGAATATTTTTGTGGGGAAAGCTTAAAATCCAGGGCCCCAAACATCAGTACTTTGATTTTTTTAGGGACAACTGATAGGAAATCCTCGTTGACCTTTAACATGTTGTAATCATGTTGACTATCCAGTCCATGATCTCCGCCCCACTTTCTACTCTGTTTACTATTGGTTTGTACAGTTAAGCCTTTCGCACCTATAGAATTCCTGAGCATTTCTTGCAAAATAAAATTACATACTGAACATAATCAGATAATATTTTGGCATCTCAATATGGCACCCACAACTCTAAAAGATAAGTTTGGATATTTTTGAAGTTTACATCTTCAAAACAAGGAGGTTTGGACATGGAGAATGCATGCAATTGTATGCTCAGAGATCCAGTAGGTCTTTAGGGGACAGTTCAAAAATGAAATCTAAAATTTAATTTGGTCCAAAGGGTAATTAGCAATCTTGATTTCTTCAATTTAGGTTCATTAAAGTAGAACCAAAAGGCTTGCCAAATGATGTAAAACGTGCGAAAAGATACGATACTGGCAATCGTAAACCAAAGAGAACGTTTTAAAAGTGTAAACCTTCCATTTTAGGGGTCCCAGCTCAAGATCACAAGCCAATAGATCTGGAGTACACATTTGTAACACATTCAAGTACAAAAGGTTGAGAAATTAAGTCTATAGACCAGCCTAAGAGAGACCCCTGGAATGTAATTCTTAAGTGCTGCAAATGGGACCTTAAAAAGGGGGTCTCGATAAAGACCACACATGGTCACATTTAAATTGATCCAATCATGTTGAAATGTATTACCATGTATTTGTCTACTACAAGGAATTTAAAAAGGTCTATAAATATAGTTTGTAAATATTGCCCTGAGTTGATCAAAAAATGGTGCAGATTAGTGGGGGAGCTATAGGATTAACCATCAGGGATAATAGTGTGACTGTCCCAAAGGTGGGTGGACCCAATCGACAATCTTGTTCCCCACTTTCTTCATAAAATGGCAGATTTTGTTATCGTGAAAGTTCATATTTTATCATTACCCTAGGACATTTTAGGCCCAGGGAAATGTCCTTTCAATGGTTATTAACAAAAAACGTCTCCAAATGTGGTATTACACTGATTTTAAAAACCACTTGTCCTATTATTCGATGGTAGGGCCCATATGACTTGGAGAAGAGTTCTAACAAAATGTTTCTGCAACATTGACCTGCGATTCCAAGATCTTAATGAGGCCACTTTGCATCCTTGAGCATTTTGAGATAGGAAAGGGGTAAATAACAGGCAAATTTTGAAAACTGTTTCACATGGGGTTAAAAGGGTTGTATAATTGAAATGTTTCTTGGCTTATTATATTCGACGAAAGAAACGAAACGGTCTTAGTGCACCATTGGATTACACGCTGTATTCCGTTATCACACATTTTAATACTAGAAAAGCGTGTTTATTCATGGTGCAGTGAGCCGGTTTTGTTTCGTCAAATATAATAAGCGGTTTTTTCCTCTGGTTGTAAGGATTAAAAAATTATATTTCTGGTTGTAAGGATTTTAAAAAAATTAGTTTCTATAACTACAACTTTCTGTGTTTGCACAACAGGCCACAAACTGTTCAAGGTCATCATGGGGGGTAAAACATTGTATATTGATCTTTGATGGTTTCAAATTGTTCGTATGGAATGGTACAGCAGGAAGGAAATTTCATTTACTTAATTTTAATCAGCTCAAATATCTAACAGAGGCCAGAGTGCAGATCCCCAATAGACCTTGTGGGCCTTAACAATATTTCCATGAATAATCCCCAATTCAAAACAAATCACATGAAATTATTGTACAATACACGAGATATAAGCAAGAAAATGTTAGCCCATTTTGAGAGAATCAGAAATGAGAAATCTGTTACCTCCCGTGTCAAGTGGATAAAACACCTAATTCCTAACCCACATCAACCAAGGGGTTGCGGTTTGAGCCCCAATGAAGGCCCACAGTTGTTTCGACCTTGAGTATATGGTGCTTACATCAATTACCAGAGTTACAGCATATTCAATGTTGGAAAAGTAACAGGACTTTGAAAAAGCTTTAGACTACAAAAGACAACCCAGATGGGCTTTGAGAACTGGGAGGACCTTTTAAAAACTTAAATACACACAAAGGGGAAAAGAAGTATTAAGTTGACTCTGGTCAAATAATGTGAATGCAAAGAAAAACCAAATTGTTTCTGACAAGTAACAAAAGGATAAAACAAAAGCATCATTCTATTATCACCTGGAACTGTGGTATTAAACACAACTGGTTTCTTTGTGGTTTAAACCTACAAAGTTAAAAATTATCTATGTTGTAATTGTTGGTCAAATATATAAAATGTTTAACTTTTATTGTTGGTTTTAAGATTTGTAATATACATGAATGTTAACACTGGTTTTTGTGTGAAGGAAATGTTCGAGATATTCAAATAAGTGTGCCATTTAATACAATACAATAAGTTGTCAATACAGTGACGTGATGTGAAATTATGGATTTTACAGATTTTAGAAATCTGAATGCACTGATGTCATCATTATGATTATCATAGGTTGTCAGGTGAAGATTTGATAAATAAAAACCACTATGCTAAAGGAGTAAATTCCTACTTCTTAAAGAAAACCCATCACCATTAAGAGTACAATCTTGGTCGTAAATGTCGGAACACTGTTCCTCATTAATTAACTCCCTGTCCCCTGTATCAATGTTGGTCACTGAAAACATGTTTTGTGCAAATATCTTAACATATGTATATATCTCATCACTGATTGGTGGGGCAAGGAAAAGTTGAAGGTGAGAAACAGTGTCCTTTAAAACTCACAAAAATTTCCTCGCAGACATATTAAATCGTCATCCCATCACATACTGTCTGATCTGAATTTTTGACCTTTTGAGATTATTTTGCATCTGTTACTTATAATGTTATGGTCTATACATGCACAAAGTTACAATCTCATTAGTGACCAAATAGGTGAGATATTAATAAGAATTTGATCAAAAGCTCAAAACGTGCATATCGCGATTTCACATACATGTGTATGTTCATTTACACATATTTCAATAAGCGTATAATTACCGTGTTCGTAAAAACAAGCTGTACGTTTTGCACATTAACAGATCTATGTGCGTATCTTATCTGCCTCGTGCGTTAACATGGGGGCGTGTTTCACATAGGATCTATTGAACACATTGAAATATAATTCGGTTGAATTTTAGCGTAATATGCGAAATTACGACTTTTTTGCGTTTAAAATACAGATTGACTTTGTAGGGATACAATTGCACTTCAAAATCAGCAAGGTAAAAACTTAAACTTCAGAATGTTTGATTCATAATGCAAAATTAAAAAGTACATGAATGTTTAATTCCCTAGTACAAACATGAAATCTCCCCAGTAGATTTCAATGGCGAATTTTCTCGAAACGGCATTTCGTCAGATGAGATAGTATGTGATGTGGGCGACGAAATTAAGGGACAAGTCCCCAAAAATAATGTCCCAAACATGCTTGCTAAATCTTTTAAATGGGAGGTTAATCCTAATTTTCGTCTGTATTTTCAACAGGTACTTGCTTAAGGGTTATAGAGGGATAATTAAAATAATCGAGCGATTTCCTTAATTTTTGGAATATGGGATTTTAATGGCTGTAGGTGACAAATCTGACAATAAAAAAGGGGGTCACCGACCTCCGTCTTGAGCTATAGGCTGTTAAAAAGTGTATTATTTCCAAATTTTGTACAGAGTCTATGGAAAGAAAACGGAAAAATTGTTATTGCCGTTTTTCCAGCATATAAAATAAAACAAATCGACCAGATTTTTGATTTTCTACTTAGTTAAGAACCGTCATTAGATCTTTTCGGCGCACCAATAAAAATTGGGTGTCACGACTTAGTTTCGAGGGCGGAACAGCAACGAAAATATGCATAAAAAGATCATTTTTGTTGTTATGTGCGTCGTCATTAACTATTCAAAGGCGCAGTTTGCGTGCGTATGACGCACCAGTAATTTGAGCAACCCACGCCAGTAACCCGCCAAAACCGAGCGGTAGTTACTCACAAACCCGCCAGATAATTCGCTTTGTATTATTCGGGATTTCTGAATAGCTATGCTCTGAGGGAAGTGTGATGAAAAGAGAGAGAAGAGGGCGAGAGAGAGAGAGAGGAGATAGAAAAGAATAGAAAGGAATTATTTTAAGAAAGATCATATACCGACAAAAACAAAACCGTTTTACAGTTCGATATACAGGATTTTATGATAATTTATTTAAATAAAAAAATAATATAATAAACCTTGGTATCAAGTTTTTATAGTAAGTATGCCTAAAAAATACAACTCATGAAACTTGGAGACTTGTTCGTTGTATAGAGTGAAAGATATTGGTGGTGGGGCCAGAGATTTTGTCCATTTCCCCACAAAAAAGAAAGGTCAGGAAACATGCAAGAATCTTTTTTTAAATCATCAAGCCAAAAGTAGCGAAAAATATTTCGGTGATCAAATGTTCAGCAGGACGTACCGTATGGAATGTCACCGCAATTTTGTGTAGATTTAATTAGGCCAAGAAAAAAAAAGTTTTGTTCAAATTGGACTGTTATCGCATACTGTTTTTTTAGGTTTTTGCTCACTTGAAAAAAATGCAGAAAAAAATGAAATATTTTGAATTTTTGGTGAAAATGGAAAAAAAGTGGGCCAAAAATGCAATAAAAAATTCCGCATTTCGCATTAGCATTTAAAAAAAAAAGGCATTTCGCATTTTTCAATTCCACAGACCTTGCAGCTTATCCTGAATACACTTGCAAGGCCTACAATGGTTTCGTCAATTAAATTTGTGAGCTCTCGCTCATTTCGACAATTATCACATCCTCGCTTTAGCTGTTGGAGACCTCTTGTACTTCAATAATACGACGCCCTTCTATAGAAAACACATTGTCCTCTTGTGTCTTCGGGCTCTCCATTTCCGAAATTTTCGACGCTTACTGGCGGCACCTGAATACAACAGATTGCTATCAGAAGCACTGCTTTTGGAAAAGCGGCCGCTTTTCCGGGATTGAATCATGATGGAAGCCCGAAGCGGTGTATGAATGGACGAAAATGGCACAGAACAATGGTATAAAGCACGAACAATGCTAAAACTTCACGAAACAAACTTTAAAGTTCGCCACGGTGACATTACCACCTTTGCATTATGCGCATCAAATCAAACGGATGTTCGACGCAGCAGCCTCAAACGCGGCCAGTTTCGCCTCAAAGGGAAACGCAGCTGCGAGACTGTACGCGATAGCCCAAAAATGCTGCCAATTATCCCTCTATAACCCTTAAATTACATTTTAAAACATCACCAATTAGCTAATTTCCCCTTTTTAAAAACAGTGTTCTTTGATTCCAATGAGGCATTAAATGGTGCTCATAATCATAATTTGAATTGATTCAAACTGATGGATTATATAAATAAAGGAAGTTTAATTGAGGTTATTAACAAATGCTCCACCTACACATATTATAATTTTGATAACAGAGCCTTTCACTGCCGGGTCTGATGTTTCTATACAAACATAAAAATATTAAAAATTTTGTAATTATAATTCACACCAGTCTCCTGACATTGCTACTTACGCAGAAGACGATCTCTATCAGGTCCATAGTCATGTTTTATATCACTATACTTTTAGCAAGTCACATTAATTTGGTAAATGTTGTTAGCTTAACAAGGAAAAATTGCATATCATTTAATCCTTAAAAAAACAAAACACGTGACCTCCCGATTACTGTCAACTCCGGATTTGTGTACAACATTATAGCCACGCAGTACAAATTACCATATTACTGAGTTTGATCAATGCCAATCCATTTCCCATAAAGTCCCACTTAAGTTAGTATGCTTATATTAAATGTGACTTCTCATTTCAATAAACAATCACAGCAAATGTTAAACTAGAAGATGAAGTGTATGGTATGCGGTAACCAACATAATGGACTCCACAAGGTATTCTGAGTAGTAGGACAATGGTAGTGGTGGTTGCTGTCTTGTAGTAGACGTATTAACTTTCATGAAAAAATTTCAGCAGCCCTGGTGTACTGCCTGTACTTTTTCCCCTACCATTTTAGAAATACTGCAAATTAGTGGCCATATTCCCCTTGGGGGCAAATATGAAATTAACTCATTAATATGCACAAATAGTGATTGCACACTACCCACAATAACCAAGTTTTGCATATCAAATTGGATTGATTGACCCAATTTAATGGTCGAGCTATGCATCTCGCCCAATATTTAAAACTCATAACGATACATACATTTTGGGCATAAATCATCTGATTTTATGATTATCATGTTTCGATCCAATTTTTCACACTTGGACCTGGCGCCTCCTCACAACTAATAATCATCAACTTTGGACATTGGGGATCGTTAGAGTTCCACCTTTTTAGTAATGAGACAACCGGGCCAACTAATGTGAATGAGCTCATTAAATAGGCAATTACTTTGCATGGCACCACTAAAACATATCAAGTTTTCACAATTTGGACATTGGTACCTGGTAGAACTTAAAGGTGGCAACAGATATTTCAAGTCATCCATATTTCTGGGATATGTAATGATTTCATATAGATTAGATGTATAACAGATTGCCTACCTTTTATCTGGTTATAAAATAACTTAAAATGAAAACAAAAGGGATTGTATTGCTTATAACCGTAAAATCGGCGTATACAAGCACCGGTGCCTATAATAGACCATTTCGAACATCCGGACAAGGAGAGAAAAAAATTGATTAGCGCCCCTAACTGATAAGGTCGGTTTTGGCACTCTCTTCGTGCGAACTTTTTTACACTGGCAATTAGATCCCATGACGACCATGTCCCTTATGATTACCTAAAATCTTTCTTACCCCATGGAGAAATACCAATGTCTTAATAGGCCACCTGTTTTATACAGGCCATTTCTGGAATTCAATGGTATGTTACATAGCTTGGATAGCTTGCCCTTTCACTTGTGCATGTACCGCGAGATGACATACAAACTGACTTTTTGTGCTCATTAACAGTTGGATATAATTGAAGTTTCAGGTTTGGTCTGTACGTGTTTTTGTTGTGAGAACTTAATTGAATTCAACTGACGATGTTATAATCCAGATGTTATAATCCTATTCATCTTGTATCACCAGTAATGGAATCCTGATTGGAACTCATCACAGAGATTTAACCAAATAAGTTGATCAATTTCCTGGTTAGAGTAAAAGTAAACGAAGAAGTCAACAATGCAACTTGATCACAGGTGTTTACGCACGAACTTTAACACAAGCTTGTATGTGAAATTAGTTTCCAAAAAAAAAATCGTCTGCCTCTTTTCTTCTGTCTTATTTCTATGCTTTTTTTGAGAGAACTTTTTTTTGGTTAGAACTTCGTTGTTATGTATTATCTCTTTTTTAATAAGGAAAGGACAGGATTTGTCATTTTATTTCTTTGAGAAAAGAATTTCCTTAAATACTTTCCTTAATTTCTAATCTTTTCTTTAGTTTTATGAAGACAATAAACAAAGTTCAATATTTCCGAAAAAATGGATTTGTAATCTGTTATCTATACGTTTCCTTGTGATTATACAGGGGCGTAGCAGGATTTTTTTTTTTGGGGGGAGGTGCGGGGACTTCAAAAAAGTGGCCTTTTTCCGAAAAGTGGACCTTTTTGGGTTAAAAAGTGGACCTAACCCCGACAATGGTCACGGTCCTTTTTTGGACTTTTTGACATTTTTCACAGAGAACCAAAAGGTGACTTTGGTGTCACTCTATTTGGGATACCCCCCCCTGCTACTGGCCTCTGATTTATAGGGGATTTTGGGACTTTTTTCTGTTCATTATTGTTTTGGAATATGAATAAGTAACATTGATAGAAAATCTCATCACCGAGCTAAAGCAACAACGTGAAAGTTTGCAATAAATGCTTAGGAATAGAAAACTACGTATCGCTTCCACATAATCGGTTGAGTTAACTCTCCGTTCGGAACTATCAGTGAAGTACGGCTTTTCGTCGACTGTGGACGAACCAACAACTATACTTTTCTCTTGTGCGGAAATCGCAGACAACTAACAGCACACCACACAGTAATCCAAATCAAAGTAAGTCTTTGACCCGAGTCGTCGCAGAGTCGTACCGTAGGAACAATAAGTGAAAGGGGGAAAATTTCCCAATGACCCACGTTGTCCCGTTTACTGATCAAAGAAACACTGAATGGGGAAATTGTTTAGATTGATTGACTCTATTTGATTTTCTAAAAGAAGATTGCTCAATTTAGTGATCCGATTACCATGTTACTCTCATTTACCAGGCAATTGTTTGCAAAACTTTCAAGGGCCGCTGACTTGACCTTTCAGGTGACCTGTTCAACCGCCTCACACTTGACCACTTCAGCACGACTCTATTTCCAAGCAAATATATGGTGGCAGGGAACTCTGGGGTTCATTCTTTGAAAAAAAAACCGATAGATGATGTTTGGCATTGTCAGAAAGTTTAGAAAACCTTGAACTTTTTTTTCGAAAGAAACAGCCATCTTCCTCTATTTTCCAGTAGGCCTATTCAATGCTTTGTGGCTGAAACAAAGGATGTATTTTATTTTGGACTGTTTGAAAAGATCCGGTCCATTCGTTTGAACTATATATCAGGTGGATTGTATTTTATTCAAGCTTTTGTTTGAACGGGATTTGGGGCACTTTACTGACATTTTTTATTTTTTATTATTTTTTTTTGCATTTACATTATTAGAACCGGTCGAAGAACAAAGAACGATCAGGATGAACGAAGGGTGGAGGGAGAGAAAGATGAGGGGGGGGAGGGGGTAAAAAGAAGGAGAGAAAGGGGGGGGGGGGAAAAAGAATAGAAAGGGGAAGGAGTGTGGAAAAGGGGGTAGACGAAGTCAAATCTCAAAGAAAGACACACCTCACTCCCATATATATTCTGCCCGATAATGATCCAAATCAAATCATCAAAATTATTCCATCTCACATAATAATCCCCTCACATCCAATATAAATCCATCGAAGAAACATACATTTTGATGGATGAGCGCCCTACTTCTCCCCTCCTCGCTTGGGTTGCAGTTCCCTATACCTGTCTGTTCCATTAGTGCCTCCATCCTCGTTTTGGCCTATTTCTCATCTTCTCATCAAGAAACCACAATACAATTCCTGGAGAATATTCGAAGTCCACCCTATTCTGTCTTCACTACTGTACCTATAGTTTCTAGGGCACTGTAATCCCACGCTATGCGTTTTAGCAGTGTCCTCATCTCATGCACCATTTGTTTATCATGTATTTTATATTGTATTTGATTGTATTTTATGTTGAGATGAAAAAATTTGATTTGATTTGATTTGGATCGTTATTTCGGGCAAGATCTCATAGGTTGCTGAGTAATGGCTTGGCAGCTCTCCTGCTGAAGGGTGATTATCGCACTTACCAAAAATCACGCCGGTAAAATGGATCATGGTGATTTTTAATACAAAAGGCGGGCAACGTGGATAGTCGTTGAATCTTATGTCCATGCTCTAACTGATATTCGCTGTAGAGTGTTACATGATGGAATTCGTTGCCCCAGTAATCGGTCAAACAAGATCACAGGAATTAAAAAAAAATCATTGCATAACATGGTGTCCTTTGCCCTGTGGTATTGTTGCTGGGGAAACAAATCCGATTAACGTGGCACTCTTTACGAATTAAAGCCTTGGCTGAAACAGCTTTTACAAAGCTATGTCATTTGATTGTTCATGGTTCAGGGCAGGGTTTGCAGGAATGAGTATGCTAAATAGTAACTAACGAGCCAGATTTGGGTCATATTTACACCAGCGAAGTAGTCGCTCATCTGAAGAATATATAAGAGGGCGCTAGTCAAATATTTCTCTCTTGTCCGGTTTTCCGAAATGGTCCTTATTTAGGCACGGTCTTTTTCGTGATACGCGATTTTACGTATTTCAAAAAAACATAGGGAATGAATTCGTATTTGCTCTATACGAATTAGAAATTTCCACAGTTTTTGTACTGAAGAGAAAACAGATTTCAGCTGAAATTCTTTACAGATGGGTATATTTTTATATAAAGCTTACACCAGTGCCAAAATCAGAAAATTCACATTTTTTCGGGACACCTGTTATTTGAAATCCTCGTTGCACCTTTAAAAGTTCACCTTTGCAGTAATCAGCCATACAGGGCAATATGAAAATGAGCTCCAAATAATACCACAGTGCATGAGTATTACTTGAATCTGCCACTACCCACATATTAAATTTCGTTCAAACTTGGAATTGGGATCTGGTAACCAAACACCTTTTAGTTATAAGCTGTAACTAGTGAAAAAAACAGTATTCCTGGAGAATAAGAGTGGAAAACATGTGGTAATAGAGAGTTTGCACAGGTTTTCAGGGGAATAATGAGTGGAAAAAGTCTGAAATACAGAAAGAGACCTTTGACCTACGGACGTATGTCAGAAGCAACACGTAGTGTGATCGACAAGCCTATCAATGACTTTCTCACGACATGATTCACAATGAAGACTTTCAAAATGGCAGCTTGTACTGTTCAAGTTACACAATAAAAATCTCTGGGTATCTCTTCAGAAATTAAGTCTTTTTTGAGCCGTCCTGAGAATATAATCCCATGGGCCGCGCAATTACTTGCACTCAAGTTGGCAAACTTACAACACTTGTTATCAAGCCTAGTATAACAAATGGGTTTTTCAAATAAGGAAGATAGCAGGTGTCCACTTTGGTAAAATGTTAATCCATGATTTTTTTAAGAGACACTGGCACATTGAAATAGTGCGCCCTCAAGATTTTTTCAAATCGATATTTTTCCATGGTTGTAAAGCTTTATTACAAAAGCCCTCACCCGAAATGCTTAAACCAAATCAGTTCCTTATGGGTAAACAGAACGATTTTATACTTAACGTCGCAGCGACATTAATTCAGCAGACGACAAATGGCGTTTAACACAATAACACGCATGCCGTATGCAGTTTCCCATGCTATGCACACTGTTTGACAGATCTAATACCTTTGGTGGTTTGAATATCAGTGAGTACGATCAAAATATTCATGTAATAATACACATTTTTGATTCAGTTATGAAAACTAGAAGTGGCCTACAATTAACCTGGTTCTTTATCCCATAAATGTCCCTATCTGTTTTTGGGGTATGTTATTTTTATGTGTAAGAATATATCTCTGTTCTTCCAAAATGGCCTAGACTATCATTTGATAGCAATTGAAGACCTTTTCACATTTGTGAAAATGTCCAGCTGCCCTTTAAATGAATAGTTAGTTTTTGGTCCTCTCAGCCTGACAAGTTTAACCTCTTGTAATTTATGAGAAAGGGTACATCGAAATGCATTGTGCAGAATTTTTATGATAGCTTCTTGAGGGTAAAATAAGTGTTGCCCAGTCATATCATTTGATTGTCATGGGGCCGTTCCGAGGTTTCTGGGCATTAATAGTGTCTGTCGTCTGCATATTTTATGTGTGGCCCACAAGGAATTGCTTTTTCTTGATCAATAAAAGTGGTAATTCTTGCACTTAATTTGTTCATGCTTTGTAATTTTGACTATTTTGCTTGGTTTTTGACCTAAAATGGAAAAATCACACAACCGCCAACACCCTGAACCTTGAAGTGTACACCATGAGGATTTGAATCCACACGGTTGGATGTTTGTAATACACTACATCGTCAAAAGCTCATTCTTTGATCACTTGGCTGGCCGTTTAGTATGTCTAAAACAAAACTCATTCACTATTGATAACCCTACATTTGCAATTGATTTTGTAGCAAAACATATTAAATGCCTATAATTTAATGATAGTGCATTAGAACACACCACATTATCACATGGTAAAATAATCATCAATTTCAAAATTTATGGGTATTTGTGTGTGTCTATAGTTCAGTTAGACATAATAGGTTTTTTTGTTTTTGTATCATTTCTTTAGCTTCCTTGGTTTCGATACTTAATTTCTTTCATTTGTATACTGTTCAGTACACTATTCCATCAAATGCTTTCAATGGGTTCCCTTATGGTACACCAGCATAAATGACAGATATGAAAACTGCCAAGACTTTACACACTTGCTGCTGGAACAATACCGCCTTGCACGCAATTGTCACACTGAATGCGAGTAATGACTCTGATCAATGCATTCAACTCTACAACAGGATGTGATTTGGCCGGAGAATGCATTGGCCATGATGCTTGACACAAACACTCCCTTCCAGTGATTGAGAATCATCAGGAGTACTTGAACGACCTCTATATACCCGAAGAACAACAATCTTTGCCACACAACACCAGATTGTGCATCAACATCTGTTGTCAAATTGGATGACACAGAAAGAAAGTAAGCAAAAAAAATTGCCATCCTTCTAGTATAATGCAGCAACTGTCAATCTTGCTGTCATACTGTTTTTTGGGCATTTTTTTTGTTGTTTCTTTTTTTTTTTCTTTTTGATGATATTGTTGCCTGCCTTATATTTGTGCCACTGGTAAAAAACTTTATCCCTCATTCAAATTAGACTGTTTTCTATTTCCAAAGAAATGGTCAAATTTGATCTCCTGATAATATTTTACTGTCATCTCACAGCCATACAACTGAGAAATGAAGTTTTAAGATACATTCATTGGTTAGATCACAGTGAAAAGGTCACTATTTTTTTACACTGCTAACTAGGTTTTTGTTTTGTTTTTTGTTTGACAGCCATTATTTGACGGTTGTCTAGTACATGCATACCTGCCAGTGCATATGGCCCATTAGTTTAGTTCAATTCAATTCTACTTTGAAACTGAACTGAATGTTCTAAATTGTTGTAACTAAATGAGCACATAAAGTCATTGCGAGTCTTATTTTCAGTTTCATATCTCATATCTGCATTAACATTCATAACACAAAACCAATCTAGCTTTGTTATAAAAAGAACATTAAATACATACAAAAATACATTGAATAGAATACACGCCAGCTCAATAGTGTTTTTACTTCAAAGAAACCATAAGAACAATAATTTATTAATCTAACGGTGACCAATTTTTACATCAACAAGTACCCGACGCCCAATTTGGCAAACCAATTTAAATTCTGGGGCTGGTGCTAAATGCCCAGAATAACATGTACCTTGACATGAGGGAACACAAGAATTAATGGTGTACATCAATAGCTTAACGGGTGGCTTCAAAATTTAACCGCCAGTTGCTTGCATGCCAGTTCTGGTCTGGTTCTTCAAGATCGCAACCGGTTACTCTTATTCTAAACAATGAGTTTTGAGGCTGCCTTACCTAGTATTGTCACTGTTGACAGGTGTTATGCTGTATACTTTAATATACTTGTTTTGATGGTCTGGGGATATCACAGTTGCGCAGTTTGTTTCTATATTTATAAATATAATTTCATAAAATATGTCTTTTTTTGTGGTTCCTTTAACAACAAAACATTCAATTT
Source organism: Ophioderma brevispina (assembly GCA_023653785.1). Taxonomy (NCBI): domain Eukaryota; kingdom Metazoa; phylum Echinodermata; class Ophiuroidea; order Amphilepidida; family Ophiodermatidae; genus Ophioderma; species Ophioderma brevispina. Next base: position 718 of record JAMKCH010045755.1, on the reverse strand, counting down.
GAATATTACGATGGTTACAATGTCCATCAGGTGTTTTAGTATAAGTGCTTGGTCTCAGTGGTTGGTGTTGGAAATTTGCAATGTTTTGCAGTGCTGACTGTGTTGCTTTTCTGTTCTCTACACAAAAGAAGAAGAAAAGGACCAGAATTACGAATAAGGAGAAATCAAGCACAGAAAAGAACAGGTTTTGTTGTTTCAAAGATTATATTACTCTGGTTGAGGGTGCACCTGGGTTAACAATTGAGTGAAATAGCAATGGAATCTCTCCCAATTATCTAGTCTGTTTATCTTTCCTTATCTTTAATTCCGTTTAGTTTGTGAGGACCACCCAACCGAATCTAAAAATAAACGGCCCTTAACAAGGATGGAGTCCTCCTGGCTCATGCAACCGTATTCCCCTTTTGGTCTACACACAGTTCGGGTATCCATTTATAGCTCGTGCCCTTTGTTTACGCTCGACCTTTCCCTGTCCGTGTGTGTTGCTGCTCTCTCGCCTTTGTTTGCACGTTGGCATTCGCTTCTTCCATCGCCCGCATCAGAAAGTCCTTGTTTATTCGGTCATGTTTACATACTATTTTAAAATGTTCTTCACTTCGGCATCTTTCAGACTTGGCAATTCTAGTCGAAAAGGGTATTTGGATTATTATGGACATTTACCTTACAAACGTTTCCCAGGTTTATGTTATACGCTTTATGTTGCTTACCTCATAACGGCAAC
>JAMKCH010045754.1:0-12065 GCA_023653785.1 Ophioderma brevispina | reverse complement strand
AACTGTGGCCAACCTTGCGTACCGCACTTATAATATTCTATGGACCGGTACATAATTAAGCCTCCTTCATCTTCAAAACAATTCATCAATTTTGCTGATATGTTTATTAAAACAAGGATTGGGTAGCAATTAGTCTCGTGAAAATTAAATCGCATGTCAATTAACTAGCTGTGCTTGTGTTCTGCTTTTCTATGACTAACACAAAGCAGTCCAGGTGAACCAAGTCTAATCAAACATGCCAAGGCCTTCACATGTTTCAAACACGCGCGCGATTGTGTGCACTGACCGCGGCTGGGTCTATTGAACACTGTGCAAATGTATCTGAAGAGACGTAGTGTAATCGACAAATTTTAGAATGTTTTATAGAGTTTGGGTCAACTTTTGGATGTGATTGAAGGTTATTTACACTAAGGAAGTAACGCCAACAGAAAGCTTGCAGTTTGATGTCAACATACAAGTTGGCAAAATAATTCCCATGTCAGTAAAACAAACCGAGGGTAGATGGAAGGGGGGCTTTTCTGATTCCTTTTAAAAATGGTACATTTTTAAAAGTGTCATTTTTGGTTCAAGAATAAAATATCGGATGTCCATTTTTTTTTTTCTGTAAAATCGATAGGTTAGTTGATCATCAAATCAAATTAAAGATTCCCCCAATTATAATTCATTACTATAATTACTTCAATTACCCTGTTGATCTCGATCGTAAAGTTGTTCGTCATTACAGATTGGACTAAACTCTCTCAATGAACGGGATTCATGAAAAACAGAATCGGGCGAATGACTTCCATTATCGAGCTACCTAGCGACGTTGACGGTTGTCAGGTGAGCATCTCTGTCCCCGATTTTTATGTTGATGCCTTAGGCCCTTAACATGCATGTTTCTTTATGTTTAGTGCAGGTTCTCGCCTTTGGGATGCATTCTTTGACTGCTCTGAAATATCATGCTCCCACCTCCGACTGAGTGTGGCTAGGCTGGTGTTGATTGAAAATATCATTCACGGGGGTTAATGCATATGTTTCATTCAACATTGGTGTAAGGAAATCAGTTCAGTGTAATGATTTTTCAAACACATTATGTTTTATAAATCATCTACTGAAGCCCCTGATTTCCTTTCCAATGTTGACTTCCCACTTCCAGGCCCGCCCCACATCATGATATGAACGCGCGTCCGTGTGTGCTTGAGCCAAAACGGAATAGGGGAAGAGCTAATGTCGACAGGGTGTGACCTGGGGGTCACTGGTCGAGACCAATTTCATCTTTTAGGGGTGCTAAAATAGGTTTTTGGGGCATTCCACTTCTCAGAGGGAAATGCATTGTTAGTCAACATTGAAAGGAAATCAGGCTTCAGTTAGATGATTTATAAAACCTAATGTGGTTTTTGGAATAATTTTCAACACAAAAATGATCTTCTGATTTCTCTCCAGTGTGTGTAATTGATAACCTGACAATGCCAATGGTTTTTTGGAATCAATCCCAAAATGTATTGCTATCCTATATTTTCTATACAAAACACATGTCAGTACTTAGAGATAAAAAGCTTACTTGACCTTGTGGCTAAAATGAGTTAATCACGTGGGGTTTATGTGCAAGAATAGGAATCTGTTGGATCACATGACCTTATTGAAGTGAAATTTCCAAAACTGTTGGCATTGTGGATTGACTCAATACACACTCTGTGGACAATCCAACATAATTTTGCTTAAAGTCCGACTCAGAGATTTCCCGTGAGGGCGTCCTCATTTTTCAAACAAATTGTTTTTTTTGCATTATACAGATGCCTGTTCATACACTAATCATGGTGTGAATAAACTAAGCCAAATCGCAGTCCTTCCATATAGAAAAATCACACTTTGTTATAAATTTCCGGATCCGAATTTTTGTTATAACACGGTACCCTATGCACTGTTATACTGTTCATAAGTGTTTACTGCATACAAATGAACATCCGATTCATCTCTTACTTTGGAATAAGCCATTTAGGTAACTATCTTATTCGGATGACTACTTTTACAACACAAAAATATTTTGAAATCTGTGAGTCCACCTTTAATTAGTGTAATTAATTTTGTTTTATGTATTTCCTCCAGGCCTCAGATTAGAACAACCGACCAAAGTTGATCTTCTCTCTACCAGGACTATGATTATCACTGGTTAATAACATCAACAGGAACGGAAGTGGCTTATATTGGCATCAGAAGGTAAACATTTTGCCTTGGTTATTTTCATCCATTTGCAATATTTGCACAGTGTATTACTTATAAAATGGTTCCAGTTAGACTGGTATTTGATTCATTTTGTGTCTCAAGAAATGGCCACATCTTAAGTGTTCACATTCAGTAAAATGCTTCTCAGCCTTGTAGCAGTGTGATCACAACCTGAAGATTCATTCTGTAACGTTTTTTTTAAAAGTGCTATTTTAATGATTTCATTTATTATTTTGATGTCAGATGGATTATTAAAGGTGCATTTTATGATTGCGTTTGACTTAACCCTAAACAGTTTGTTGAGAATTGTTATACCCTTAGAAACCTTGAATTAGGGAGGGTACAATGAATAAATATCTAAAAGAAAACTTGAAATTTTGTCCATTTATAATTTTTTTCATTGTGAAATTCACCTTTAAGGAACATTGTATGTAGCATTTGGTATTTGCTGCCTCTGGTTATTTGTGTCTCTTTAAAATTCAGAAATTGTTGATTTAATATTTAATCTGCTCACTATTTATTTCTACATGCCATTCTCTACCTATGGCAGGTATGTCACAACCTTTATGTAGCTTCCCACCATCAATATATGCCCCCCGTCTTTGTGCACGTTTAAAGTGCATTTCTTTGAATTAAGTGCGAGCATTTCCTGGTGCGACCAACAATCTTGCCTGATATCACTGCACGGAGATGGAAAAATGGAATATATAATTCTCTGGCTGCACTGTCCTACTGTATAGGTGCCTTCCTTCTCTATTCATATTTTTCTGAAATCACAATATTATTGACCCCAATACATTTTGCTTACGTCCCCATTCAGCTCTGGCATCATCTGGCAGAACAAGGTGCGCAAGAGGTGGAAGGACTTGAGTGGTCGGGAGGTTAAGTCTTTAGAAGATGGCTGGCAGAAATCACAAATGGAGAATGTTGCCAATAAAGATGCACCACCTAAGATTCACAAACTAGAACATGGAATGGAGGTGAGAAAGTAAACCTCAAAATTGGGAGTTTCTATATTATCAGATTTTCCTTGCTGGAGTGTGGGCATGAGGTTAGATTTAGCAGTTCTTGCTTAAGTTAAGGTTAGTGTTATTGATTAGGGCTAGGGTAGAGTTAGTTTTGATTTATAATTCTTATTCAGTGGGCATGGTTTATCATGTTAACAAGAAATTTGATAGGATTAGGTCAAAGCTCCGCCCATCCATTACTGGGTAATAGATGGATAGTGCGTGCGGCAATTACGCGGTGTAGTCGAATGCATGACACGCGCAAACGGCCCGTTTATACGGCGTCGTGCATTTTGCATTGCTACGCAAATGCAATTTACGATCGTGACGATCACCACGCGATGACTTTGGTTCCTTGGATTGAAACATTTGTTTGCAAGAGGGGTGCAATTATTTAAATGAATAAAAAGAATGATGTTAGAATATTTTTGACAAATTATGTCGATAAAAAGCGAAAATTACACAATTCTAAATAAGAATGAGAATAAAAGATATTTTTGCGCCGGCATCCACCACTCAAATATTGGATGCCCATCCATTATGACACCATCTAAGATGGCCAAAACAAAAAATATCATCTTTTATTCTCTAAATGAAGGATGAAACAAAATCTATTAAACATAGCTAAATAAATGTTGACTTGACATCTCCAGACTGACTAGAAAAAAATAGCCAAAACCCAACTCTCTTTTTGTGTATTTGGGCTGGAAAAGAGTTCATTTTAACCAAAAATGGAAAATAGCAAAACAAAATTGACTACAAAAATAACATGTTTTTTGGTGTGTTTTTGTGCTGAAAATGTTTAAAAAATACCATGATTAACCAAATGGCCACATTTTTTTAAATATATTTTTTTTTGGTGTTGGTGGTTTTAGCCCCTTGGACATGATAAATGGTCAGGGGTATTGTTGCTATTGTGTCTGTGTCTGTACGTGTGCATGTGCATACGCATGTGTGTGTGTGTTGTGTGTTAACCTTTAAGATCAGGACAAGGTACCGTTTATCAGGACATTCAAAAATAATTTCCTTTGAGGTTAAATTCGCTCTTGTACCATCACATCCACAGGTTGATTTCAACAATCTGAGCATGTTGAAGCCTAAGCATCGTCAGCTGCGGCGTACCTACCACCCTGGTATCTGGACTCAAGTACGCAAGTCAGCCCATCAGTTGCAATTCCACATCAAGATCAATAGGGTACAGATTGACAATCAGATGCCTGCACCCGTGTTCCCCACCATCCTGGCACCTGTGCCACTGCCAAAGAGTGTCGCTGCTGAAAGTGGTAATGAGAAACTACTAAATAATAAAAATATAGCATTCACCGAACATATGGTCGTCTGCCATCGTAATTTGTGAATAAGGACAAAGGTCACATTAGGTCACCAAGGTGACATGAGTTCACCAATATGTGGGTCACTACCAAGGTCCATTGTATCCAGGTATTATGAAAATGTGCAGGCAATTATGTTTAGTGTTAACATTTGGGTCAACATTATAACACCAGACAGACAGACAAGCACACGCAGACAGACACACTACCAAAGCAATCCCTATGTGCCCTCGTGCAGGCGACACAAAAACAAGTGGGAGAGTGTAGCCCACTGGTTAAGATGTTTACCTTTGGTGCAGAAGGTCCCCAGTTCAATTCCCGAAGTTCATTTGAAGGAATAAGTCAGGTACCCAGTTCTGAATTTAATTTTTTAGCAGTTGTTGATTAATATAAAGTCAGAATTCTGTTATTTAGACTTGTGGAGAGTAAAGGTTCGTTCATACTTCCACTGTACTGCATTGCTCTTTTACTGCAATGTTCCGTCACTTCCGCTGCACTCCTAATTGATTTACTGCGGGTCAACCCAGGTCACTGCAGGTCAGGGGTTGCAGTATGTTGCAGTAAACTTGCGAAGGATTGCAGTAAAATTGGCGTCCTATACCCCACTGCATCTTGATGCATCACCAGTTAAAATAATTTTAACTTTGTTTGTTGCAGTACTGTATCTGCATTGCAGTACAGCCCTGCAATGCAGTGAAGTATGAACTGACCTTTAGACCATGAAAAGGGTTGTATGAGAATTGGTTTCACTAAGAGAAAGATACAACTTACAGACTTTTGACTAACTCCTGGGTATAACAAGTTGACTGTCTACAAGACCATGTTAACTGTGTTGTAAACACTTACCAACCAACTGGTTACAATGTGAATTATATCTAATTAGAGAATAAAGGTATGATTTTGGGAACCGGTACTCTCTTTACGACGAATTGAACCCAAGGCGATACCATTATTTTAAGTGGAAGAACGAGGCCGGAGGCCGAGTTCTTCCACGCAAAAAACATAATGGTTTGTCGCCGGGTTCAATTCGTCGTAAGAGAGTACCGGTTCCCAAATCATACCTTTATTCTCATTCTTAAACAGCTTTATCATTTAAGGTCATCTTTAACCCAATTTCGCGATGCTTTACGGGTTAAATACAACAAGAAAGGACTGCCACCACCCAGTGACAACAATCGAACAACCCGTTGAACGCAACGATCATACGCAACGAGACGCAACGTTGGCAGGCGCGCGAGAATGTAGCAAAACGCAGTATGACGCGAGCGCTTCAACCTAAAAATAACATCAATACGCAGCGCGTGCTACCTGGGTTCAAATAAACGAATTGAACCCGGGCATCAGCCAATGAAAATACTTACATTTTCACAGCTGCTTAAGAATGCTTTATAAATATCTAAATTGTTTTTTTTTATCTTTGTTCATTTCAGCTGCTAAGCCATTAATAGAGTTCTGTCGCATGATGAGCTCTATACTACGTGAAGTAATCAAAGTCAATCATGAGGGTATTAGTACAAGAGATGCACGCCAAAGATAGCTATCGTTTTCCTAAATAATCTCATGCAAGTGTTTGCATCGGACCAGAGCCGGGAAAGGAAAATAGTAAGCAAAATAAATGCATTTTAGGGAAAGCAATGGACCACTAGTTCAGATATTACCTGTAGTGTTGGGAGGTACCATGTTCAATTCCCATTGGAGGGCCTCTCTTGCAGGTACTAGTACTAAATTCTGGATTAAATCTGTTAGAGGTAATGATTAAAATTGTAATTTTTTTTCTACCCTTGTTCATTTTGGATGTTGGCAAATGACCATGAATAATAACCCTACCTTTGGAGGGGATGGTAAGCTGTCAGACCCATGTCAGATGAATAATACCTTTACATGCATATATCACAATCAGTTTCAAAAAGGTTTTAGAAGATACCAGTGTCCATTCCCAGTTTAGTTGCATTGACTGGACTCCCATTGAAATACTTCTTGTGGAGCTGTTTGCTCATGCAAACAAATTTAAATAAAATATAATTTGCTGAACTATTACACATAATTTCCATGAAAAGGGATCAAAATTAGCCTTTAAATTGATCTCACGAATGACAAATGTTCTCCATGTAATCACAGAGGGAATACATGGACTTAGATTTGGCTGTAGTAACCACTCCATTGAAAGAAGCTGAGTCCATCAAAGCATCTCTTGCCAGGGAAGCCGTCAACTACTTCGATGAGTTCCATCTGTCACCACTCAAGGTGTAATGAACCCACAACGATCTATCTTTCTGTTTATGACCTTTATTACACAGTAAATTCTTGCAAACGCTATTCGCCGGACTAGTTCCGGCGATTACTGTTGTGAATCTATTTATTACCGGACAACTACTGGACTTAGTAAATTTCTCTTTCTCTATAAAATAATATTGAAATACATTTTATTTAAAAAGGCCATGGTGATTCGAACCTGATACCCTGCATTATAATCGATGCCTCTTATCCACTACCCTAGCGAGGGAGGATGGGGGGTGTTGATTGATTTTAATCCTCCAGAGCTTTAACGGAATAAACCGTAATACAATGTGATGATAAATACTATAAATAGCCCCCGCATAAGTTTGTCCGGTAAATAGATTCCACAACAGTATTCGCCGTACTAGTCGGCGAATAGTCTCTTTCCCTTTCCATTTCTTTTGTAGTCTAAGAAAGATATAAAACTTTTGCTCCCTATATTTTCATGTATACATTAAGAAATAAGTTCAAACTTCAACCAATAACAAGTTTTGTCACTGGCAGTCAAAATAATGGAGGGTTTTTTGGATGTTGTGTTTTGTGGCACAGGTGTATTAGTAAGTAGTAACCAAGTTTTAAATCCGTTTTGTCCCTGCTAACTGGGGTGGTCGTATTCACCTCACATTCACAGCAATACTGTTGTATGAGGATTTCTTGGAGCAGAAAAGATATGAATGGATGCCCTTCTGATGTTTAATGTGCTGGGTGTTCGCCCATTTTCGTCTCCAGGCTGACGCCCCTGTAGGTAGATCTTCTTTTTTTAGTTCTACCAGGTTACCATCTACCCTCCTCATCGGCTTTCTTAATAAAACCGATGTGTTTGACGGTTTTCCTGCCGACAACCTGGCCCTGTACTAGTTACCAAGATACCAGTAGCAGCCCTACTGGTTCCTGAAATTGCACGCAAGAAAACTTGCGCGAATATGTAAAACTTTACAATTTATCCCTATTTGTATCTTTTAATTGCTTAATTTGTTGGTTTGTCATCAGATCCATGTGGTTTCTCTCTTTCTTGACATTGGGAGAGTAATCTAAGCTGATGGTCTCACAGACTCAAGTAGCTAGAAAGCCACCGCAGACAGAACACACATTTTCCTCTTACATTAATAATAAATCATTACCCTGGCTGAATTTCCTTTTACACCAAGGTTTGACTGATATATGCATTTCCCTTCTGATAGTGGAATGCCCCAAAATCCTATTTAGCACCCCTAAAAGATTAAATGGTCTCGAGCCCAGTGACCCAGGTCACACCCTGTCGACCATTGCTCTTCCTCAATTCCGTTTTGGCAGCCTTACCAACGGAACGCGTGTTTACCGCATCTCTGTCCTTAGCACCAAAATTATCTGAGATTTTTGATACTGGACTAGTTGTCGTCTGATACGGAATACTCCTACTACTATCCCATAACTATCTGGATATATTATGGATTATATACTGGATTTATAGCTCTCATTCGGACGGAATAAGCGGAGACTTTTACACCGTCGGGATAGGGGGGGGGGTGGGTGGGTGGAGTTGGGCTTAGAACTCTTATTATGTATCCTTTTTTGCCACCGATGCGGTCATGTGATCTTTGTAGGTAAATAAGGTAAACAAAGGCAGCCCCATTGACGCACTTGTTGCTGCTTTGGATGCCTTGGACTATGTGTGAGTTTGTTATGTTTATTTGTATTTGTTAGCGGGCTTGCTTGCTAACAATTAATATGGTCTGGTGTTTGTATTTATTTTATTATATGCTTTTGTATACTTAACAAGTATGTCAAAACTGTGTTTGACAAATTTCTTTAACCGTTGGTGACTCAGTTACCTGTTGTTTTTGTGTCTGACGTTGCGTACCGGGAAACCTCCACGGCACGCTTGCTATTTTTCTGTACGGTTTTTTCTTGCGCACGCTATCCATCGGGGGGGGGAGCACTCCACGCTCACCCGCGCATTCATGGCGCATAATTGCGTACGCTGCCCCGCATCCCATTCATGAGTGGGATCCCCATCTCTTTGTGTCGATCACAGGCCAATGTTCCCGCACCGCACCGGTGCGCCTCTTTTTGTATTGGACTGGCGGATGTTCAATGGGCCACCATTGAACAGGGTACGCCGCTCGTGTTTGCGTACCCGGGGAGGGGGGTGTAGTCGGGCTCCGGTCCGTGGTTCATCCAAGGCAGCCGTCTGCTGCTCTGGGTGCGCCCAGGTTTGGGGTGCTTCGGCTACTTCGGCAGCATTCTGACGGGGCGGGCTTCGGGCAGCCTCCTCAGCGCGCCACCGGCCGCCCTCGCCTGGTTCAACCCTAGGGGCTGCTCCGGTGGAGGCTAGCGCGGCCTGCTCTGCCAATCCCCCTGGGGCTTGGCGGCTGCGGTTGTTAAAAGTGGGTTGTTGCGGTGTACTCCGGTTGTGGTGAGTGGTGATGGTGATGCCCAAGTCGCCCGGGCTGATCCATCACCGCTGTTTTGTCCACACCTAGCGCGGTAACGGTCCCGGTGTCTTCGGCCACTTCGACCGCGACACGGTGGGCCATTACTTCGGGGATGTTCGGCAACCACTGGGGCCTTGGCTTCAAGTCATCCCTTGCGGGACGCCGTCAGGTGTTTGGCTACGCTCACTGAACCCCGCGTGACTACCTTGCTAGTCATGCAGTGCCTCCTCAGCTGGCTCCGCACGCCGCTCCGGCCCTTTTGTTTCAGGCTTGGCGTGCGAGTGGTGCTCGGCTGGGCTGGCCTCCGCAAATGCCCCAGCTGACTAGGTCGGACCTCATGCCCATTCTTACGCGGGGTACGCGCTGCCTGCGGTAACTAGTGCTGGTTTTCCTGCATCTGTCTCCGCGGCGGGTCCGCCTTGGCGGGGTACCCGGGGGGTGCCCCCGCTCTGGCGTCCTGCGGGCAGCCTTCGTGGCCCGCCACTGCGGGACCACCAGTACCACCGCAGCCTACCTGTTCAGGTTACGCTGCATCGCCGTACGTGACTTATCCAGCCCAGTCGGGTGGGACTGCTGGGGTAGGGAACAGGTCTGGTATGGTCTTTCGACGGGGCTCCCTCCAGGGCTATAGCCACACGCGCCTCGCCGTCGGCTTGCCCAGCCGCAGGAAACCAGGTGCTTTGTCGGGGCTGCTTCTGACCGCTTTCGAGCGGGGGGACAGTTGCGCCACCGCTGCAGCAGTTTGTCTCCTGTCTGGGAGCCACTCAAGCTGCGGCGGTACAGCTGGTACCGGGACGGGGCATGGCGGTGAACCCGTCCACTACCCTTCGGCTTACGTGCTTGGGACTTGGGTGGGTGTCGTACCCACGCATCCTCGGCCTGTACCCTGTAAGGGTCGGGCTGGGTGCCGAGAAACCTTATGGGATCCTGAGGCCAGCCATGCAGGTTGCTTGGTTCCGGGGTGAGGCCCTGGTGTAGCCTCCAATGTGGCGTCGCCTGGCAAAATCCGCCTCCATGCTCGTTCTGTCGCAGCGTCCTCTCAGGACTCTTACAGGCCGCAGACTTCCGACGTGTCGGAGGACAGCGCTGGCAGGGTGGACTCGGGCTCGGAGGAGAGTCACTGGGTGATACGCATTCGCAGCCATCGACGTCTGCGGTAGCTTCGGAAGAGGAGGAGGGGGATTCTCTTCCCGCGTGCACTCCTCAGGTGCTGCGCAGGTCGGCTGAACGTCTCGGCCTACTGCCTTGGCCGCTCTGAGCGGGTTGCGGAGGAGGGACGGCTCAATCTGGGCTTCCCTATCCTCCATCCAGAACGCTGTCAGGCTGTTGAACGCTCCCACAGACGTTGGTCTTCTGTGGAAGGCGCTCCGGGGAGGTCACTCATAAGCTCTAGGACGTACCCGGTTGATTGGAAAAACTTTCGCCAGGTCGTTGAGAACTACCGTAGGGGATTTCAACTCCTTCCTGAGGACTCCGACCATAGATCTCGACCTAGCAGCCAAGTTGCCAATGGGCAAGGCCGCCCCGACCGCGTTCTCCCCCATTCTGGGAGGAGCAGTTGAGGCACCTGGACCTGGCGGGGGACATCTGGTATCAGGCTAGGTGCTTCTCTATGGTATCGCCCACGACCTCAGATCCGCGATGGGCGAGGGTGGAGGAGCTTTCTCCCGGACCTCCGATGCCCGTGCCTGTCCTACCTCGCTAGTTGACTACGCAACGGAGGGCTCAATGCTCTGGCGCTCGCCTCAACTTCCTGCTACTCGAAACGCCTTCTTCACTCTGCCCACCCTGAGCTCCGATCTTGCATCGGAGTCTCTAAGACCAAGCCGAGTCGCGGGACGTCCTCCTTGGGGGTTCGTTCGGTACTCACTGCTTGCTCAGCGAACGCGTGGAATCGGAGCAGGCGCCCAAGGAGGCCCAGGCGAAAGATCCTCCGGGAGATCTCGGCTAAGAAGAAGAAGGAGCGCTCGCGCTCCTCTTCTTCGGGCCGTGCTGCCAAGCAGGAGGCCGAAGTCGACACCGTCTCAGCAACCCAAGAAGTACCTGGGTGCACCGACGGCCGAGCGGGTGGATCGGGTTCCAGCTGCGACATTCCACCAATTCCATCCTATACATCTTGTAGTTTTTTCGAAAATTGGGGCGGGAGGCGTGCCGTGTCATCCTCATCGCTCCCCTTTTGGGGCCGAAACACAAACTTTGTTTCGTCCATTTGTGGAGCGCCTGGCGGCTCTGCCGCGGCGTCTACCGATCCGTCCGGATAATAACCTTTCCGGACGGAGGGAGCGCCAGTCCTGTCAACTGGAGCACTAGCGTTGAACTGTGTGGCCATTATCCGCAACGATCCGAGATTCTGGCTTTTTCGCAGATGGCTGCCTCGCTCATATCACAGAAGAAGGAAGTCCACCATTGACGCTTCTCTAAGCGTCATCGGACCCTACGTCCGCTTGTGTGAGCGACGAGAGTGTCTCCGACTTGGGCATCTGTAGCCGAGACCGCTCACTTTCTCACTGAACGCTTTGATAGCGGACTTGAAACTTCGACTGTTAGAAAGTACAAGTCCGCTATCCTAGCAATCCATAGAGGTTTCGACGACGGGTCGACCATTAATGACGATGGTTTGATCCGTCTCCTTCTAGAGAGGATGTTTAATACACGACCTCCCGACCATGAGGCTGTCCCACCCTGGGACCTTAACTCATTCTTAGACTATTTAGTGAAGCCCGCCCCCGTTCGAACCAATGGCTGAGGCATCACTAAACCATTCCAACATTAAGACGGCTTTCCTGGTCGCTCTCACGCCTCTTGGAGACGATGCTCGGAGATTAGGAATA
>JAMKCH010045753.1:0-15877 GCA_023653785.1 Ophioderma brevispina | reverse complement strand
GTTCGAGTTATTTCGATTGTGTCTCTACTTGATATGAACAGAGCCTGGCACTTGCACACCCCATCAAGTACCGTGGAAAACAATCTGGCGGTTTTGGATGGTAAAAGCAATAATTCATATTGCAAAGCCCTATTCCTACTGTGATAATGTTAATGGTTAACCACTAAAACGGCGGGTTTTTTTGTTGTTTATATCGTGGGGATAAATGGACTTGAGGGCCAATTTCAAGGATGATAAAATGAAAAAGACGGCCTTTCGTCTGATATCAAAATCGATACACTTCCCGGGAAATCCAGGGGGTCCCCAGACGATCGGAACACGCACCTTTATTGTGCATGCATGGAGTGGATGCGCAGACAACAGAAAAATGGTATTACTTGGCAGCCCACTACTCACTCAACACTGACCATACAAAAACCTAGCCCTGTGTCCCCCCATAATTTGAATAAACTTATCTCCAGTCCAGCCAACCTTCAATGGGCAAGCACATTACATTCTGATGCAGATTACGACTTTTCTAGTTTGTGACTGCCATAATGGGTTCATTGCCAGTCCTTAACCTTCTAGACCTTCCACAGGAGACCTTCACACTTAGCGTGAACTTAGCGTGAACAGGGCATTCATAATTATTTTACTCCTGCTGGTACTAACTAATGCCAATAAAAGAGTTATAACTCAATGTGGTGACTGCTCACAAACTTGATACTCTGCATTTTCTGCATTCTCATTCTGCAATTACAGAGACCGATTCTAATACTTCTAATTACAAAGCATGGTAAATGCTCAATTGTTTCAGGCATTACTGTCAACAGGTATAGTGCCCGACACAATTACCAACTCACTGTGTCAAAAAAAAGAATCATATATTTTGACATTGGGGTAGCTCTTCCAAATGCGATTTTTGTTAATAATGGGCACTGTGTTGGGTAGCAAATCTGCTCCTTTACTCTGCTAGAAACTGTTCAAAATTACTGTGGCCACTTGCAAAGCAAAGTACATGCTTTTTCGCCGTCTATCCATTACAAATCTGGGGATACGCACCACACCAATTTTTGTTGTCATGACAGTCAATGAGTGAAATGCTAAGTTCTAGATAATTTCACTCTCGATATGGTGAGTGAAATTTCTTTCTATCAATCATCATGAACAATCATTTCAATGGAGTTAATTATCACTCTGCGGCTTAACAAAGTCCATTATAGTGCTAGTGATACACTTGTTCTCATATAAGCTTTTAATATTTGTTAGATGTTAATTGTTGGTGTTATTTCTGTTGATTTGGGTATTTTTTTAGAACAGGAAAAATTTAAGCTTCCTTCACTCTAGACAAAACTACAATTTTTAAAATAATAGTAATAATAATTCTGTATAGCAATCAAACCATCACTAGCATGACGAGTGTAATTAGCATGTGATTATAATACGTTGATGTCCTTTCATCAGCAAAAGGGCTTATATTTCAGGTTAAATACAGAAAAGGCTAGGCTGGTACTATGAACCAAGTATTGATCGTGAAGTTGCATTTTTGAGAGACTGAGGATGAGGGATTCGACAGCTTCTATCCAAATCAGAAGACAGCCAAAACGCGTTGTCGATCGCGAGGAAGGCTCACTTTGCAAGACACTCTATTCCTTGTCTTGAACTTGGCAATAATTATATACTTCCTGTGGTTAAATTGTTGAAATTCATAATGTTCGACAATAATGAAAGTTCAGCCCCGGTTAAATTCGGCACGCAAAAGGGACAATTCGCTTTAACCTCACAGTGGTTCCGCACTCCTCTATTTGATTGATTATTTTGCTATATTGTACACCGACGTGTTATTTTTTTTTTATTGATTGACGAGGCTCTTTTCCCCTTTTTTGTGTATCTCGCCTAATTGTTAATTAGGTTACCATTGTTTTTAAATGACGTGGTTTTGACTTTGGATATTTTTACCTATTTAAAATTGGGAACATACCTTTGTAATAACTCTTTCAGTTCCTTCAAGAATCTGAACTCACCTTTAGAAATAGTTCTCGTTGGGACAAATTTGCTAGGAAGATACAATAGATACCTCTGTCCATCATTTGATCCATATTTTAATAGCTTGGTAGTTATCAAATTTATGTCGTCAGTAACGTTTAGTATTAACAAATGGGCCACGCCCTCTGCATGAAATGCTGCACCTGCGAGTGTTTTCTTCTACGCAGTTAATGACATTTATAAAATCGTTAACGTCAATAGATATGCGTTAACGCATTACACCTGTTCTAATATCTTACAAAAATATAGTAAACAGTCCTTTCAACATACATTTAGATTTTAGAGGTTACCTATATTTCAAAGGAATCATTAACCAAAAATTGTAATTGTACTGTTAATATATGCAAATATATACGTAGCAAAAAGTTCACATTTATTTATAGCCTGTACTTTAATAAAAATGATTTTTAAAATATACATGCAAATATAGGCCTACGTAGCTAAAAGTGCACATTTCTTTATAGGCCTGTAAATAAAAATGATTTTTTTTAAATATACAACATTTTGATCAAAATGTATTGAAATTTGTTAAGTCATTTCATCTGCCCAGTATAGCCGAATTCTCAATTAATGTATGTAGGCAAGGAACATAGAGCTTCCTTGAAAGCTGGACGAGTTTTTTTTCCTTTGGGTAAACGAAATATATAAGTATGCTCCCAATGCAATTTCCGAAAAGTGGAAGAGAAAGCGTTCTTCAATATACAAATTGACTAACAAACCCGAAGAGTCATACACCACAGAAGAAAAAAGTAGTTTAAACTGTTTTAAAAACAATCGGGCCGGGTTGTCCAAGTTAGTTTTTTAAAAAGTGACGTTTTCCCCTGGTAAAATATGATCAGTGCGAAAGTGTTAAAGGTGCAACGAGAGATTTCAAGTCATCCATATTTTCTGTGATATGTAGTGATATAGATTACTGATTAGACATGCAATAGATTCCCTTTTATTTGGCTACAAAAATAACTTAAAATGAAAATAAATGGCGATTTGTATATGCTCTTATTTCAATAGAAAACATAGGCTGAATTTCGTACTTGCTTCTATACGAAATTTTTGTACCAAAGAAGCCGTTCTCAGCTTCATCCTTTCAGATGGTGATATTTTTGATAGAGAGCTTTACACTAGTACACAAATCAGAATTTTCACATTTTTTAAGGACACCTTTTATTTGAAACCTCTCGTTGCACCTTTAACTCTCTAATTTTAGTCTATTACAATTTCGCACCTTTTATGAAATGCCCCTTTTTATCCGTATCATCGTGTATCAGTCACACTGTCAAGCCCACTTAACGGGACTGAATAGTTGATTTCTACAAACATCCTTGATTATAATTTGATCAATTGCCTATCGCATGTCCTGAAAGGGGCGATAATTAGGTTTTCCGACAAATAATAGCCTTGATACGGGTTTGGTCGGCCTCAGGTAGTTTACTTTTTTCCACCAAGTTTAGCCAAAATTGCGGATATTGAAAGCGGGGCGGCAGATTCTAATATCCAATAACGTGCTCCATGCCACATTTGGACCTTTTAAGCACAACTGTGTGAATCTGCGTAACACGCGTGAAGGGTACCACCATGCACGGGCGCCCGTCAGCGTCCCGTCACACCTGGCGTCTTCTTTATTGTCCCTGGCCAAAAAATTAAGTTAAAGGGATTTTATTTAATTCTTTTTTAAAATAAAGAAGGTCCAACTAGGGTCAACGACATCAATGAAAATTTACATCATCTTCGAGCAAACTCGAGTTACTCTTTCTTTCGTCCTACAAGCTCTACCATTCCACTCTCGACTCCCTAGTCCCTTTTCTCCCTTGGTTCACTGTGGCAATAAAACCTCGACCACTGTGACCCTTGTCGGGGGGTTTTGTTCGACCCCAATAAGGTATAAAGTCTCTCAAACCGGAATCTCCATTCCCTACTTGTACTTGTATTGTATTTTGTCTTCTTTTGGTTTTTTTATATCGACTACCCCCCGAAAGTCGTGACTCGCCTACCCTCCAACAAACCCACTCCTTAATCTCAAACTCCCTCCCTCCCTCCCTCCCTCCTCCTCCACCTTTCCTCTCTGACCATCCTCCCGAATGTTATCGCTACTTCACATCACCTCCCATCTCCCTCCCACAACCTACCTACTCCGTTTTGGATCTGTACTTCCATAAAACCATTCATGCTCGTTGCTCTATATGACCTCTGAGAGTGGCCTAGCTATGTCATACTAGTTGTTTACTTAATAAACAGAAGTCAAATACGTCACATACGTCATTTGGGGCAATTGAATAACACTTTGAATAAATGATTTTTCCGTTTAATCATGAACTTATTCATCAGAATGAATCTGCAGGGTGGTCATATGAGTATCAAGACTTAAAACGATATACTAGTGGGTTCATTTGCGGGTATATAACATTAGGCCATGCCGCTTTTCGGCTTGTGGGGTTTTGTTGCGCCCTTGTACGCACGCGAAACGCCGAGTTGGGGAGTCTGGCGGGTTCCAGCGCAGTGGACAATCTCCCCCCCATCTTTGTTTTCTTTTCTTCTCCCACTGAATTTCTCCGCCAATTGTTGTCAGCCCCCCCCACCCCGTCCCAGAAGATCGAAAAAAAACGGATTTTTAACAAAAAAAAAAAAAAATTCAGCAATTGGGCAAAAAAGCAGCAGATTTGGGCAAATATCAGCATTTGGGGCCAAAATTTTGTGAAAAATCTAAACTATTGGAATTTTTTGTTTGTGGCTTTGTTGTTTGGTTTTAGGCCCCCCCCCCATAATTTCACTTTTGCCCCCCCCCAAAAAAATTCACTTTTGCCCCCCTGTCCCCTCCCCCCCACCCCATAAAAAGAGTCTGGCCTACCGCGTATGTCCGTCGGTACTAACTGCCTGTCGGTTAATTAAGTCTAAAGCTGTTGTTTTTAAGGGTGCTGAATAAGAGACGAGAATTAGCTCCATAACACGTCATATTGGGTTGATAAGAATTGGTCATCACTTTGTTGTCGTTGGAACCGATGTGTGCTCATGGCCCGATCCCCGGCCCTATTCAATTTTGAATGTGATGGTAAAAATTTGGGACCACGGAAAAAAGACCAAAACGTGTACCAAGTCTCCAAATCACTAAATAGAATTAATTTTGATATATTTGCTGAAATATACAGGGTCCAAAATTAATAAGTCCCCCCGACAAGTTACATTTTTCTGGAAAAGTTAGGCTCTTTACCCTGTTAACACATGTAAAAGTGTTAAATATTTAATGTGCAAAAAAAAAAAATCACCACCAAAGTTAACCTTCTCCCTGAAATGATGTCATCTATTAAATTTGTGACAATTAAAAATGACACTTTCGGTATTGGGATTTTACAATGAGAAAATCACAGCAGGAACGACCGACATGTCCTTAGTACGACACAGGAATACCGCAGACACTTGATTTTGGTGTCAGGGACTAGCCTATCGTCATCTTCTTTCCATTGCTACCAAAATGAGTACTCAACATGCCATAATTACTCGAATTACGTTATAAGTTCACATGTCAGCAAAACTCAGCTGTCATTTCCATAGTACAAGTGTAGAATGTCGCTCGATTCGCAATGAACGAAAGTGTCATTTTTAATTCGTCAATCAAATTTAATATGACGTCATTTCAGGGAGAAGATTAAAGTCTATTGTGTGATCTTTTTTTTTTTTTTTTTTGCACATTAAATGTGAAAACATTGCCGTGTACATTTTACATTTTTGTAAAGTTAAAGAGCCCAACTTTTCCAGGAAAAATGTAACCTTGCGGGGGTGATCTTATTAATGTTGAACCGTAATTAACAAATACAAAAGGAAATTTGAAAGTGCGGAGGGCGATATTTGTCCTTATAAAACAGTATCCAAATTTTACCCCCGGCTCTTACCACAAAAGTATGTAAACCAGTAAAGGTGTATGCGTTGATTGTTTTGAATACACTTGGTTTTCTGAAAACTCCAGGTGATAACTATGTTTTTTTTCGGTTTGATAAACGTTATCAAAAACCAAGGTTTTCGAAATAAACCAGGTTTTTATAAATAAACAATAATTTTTGCTTTAATAACTTAATTTATCAAAAACAGGTTTGCCAAGTGCAAAACCAGTTCTTGGGCATAGACGTTGTTTTTCGGCAAAAATTCAAATTTTCACCCCATCAACATAAACATAGTTTTTCGCGATAAACTGTTTATCACTCGAACACATGTTTTTCCGATCAAAAAACGACGAGAGTGTTTCTCGAATTATTGTATACACTAGCTTGGTCAATAACGTCTGTGGACGTATGACCGTACCGTGTGAGTTGGTTTGTTCCGAGGAAACAATTAGTGCTTCAGGAGCACAGTTCGTTGACGACATCACACATTACACGGGGTTCAGGAGCAAAGTTCAATCACGATATCTCAGGTTGACGGGTTCAGATGTGAGCACAGTTATGCACGACGTCACTCGCATCTTCTCACATTGCGAGTTTAATTTATAAACACATTGAGAAATCCGACGTGCCGGTGTGAAAGCAGATATAGTCCGGCGGGATCCACATTCCGGGGCTCCATAGACATAACGGAATACGCCTGTGGAAACAATTTCGTTTAGAGTCAACTGAACGATTGGCCCTATTGTTTCACCATTGTTTCCTCGGACTATGAGTACGCCGGACAATATTACTTCTACACGGAACCGGAAATATTACTGACAAAGAGGTGATGAACAGGAGGGAGTGTCTTAACAATTGATATTCAAATTAACCTTCAAAGCATAATCTTCTGAGAAGTGGCCACGTAATAGGATTTGTTTTCCCCAGCAATTGGTGCAAACAAATCACAAGCCCTTGACACATGCTGACAATGAAAACATTGAATTACCCGCGGTATAAGCCTTGTGATTTGTTTTGGAACTTATTCTGGGAAACAATCCTATTACGTGGTACTTCTACCGCGAAATCACTTGGACTGTATTGGATAGCAAGGTTTTGGGTAGTGTCTGACGTATCCTGCTCTCATTTCCTCACTTCATTTGCGGCAAAATTAAATTAAGCATACAGTTGCAAGACTCGCCGTTAGCGATGCGTGGTAAAGTACGGGATCAGTCTCAGGTTGCAAGTCATCGCACTGGAGACATCTGTAAGTTGCCCCATTTTTTTGTCCATATTAGTAGGAGTTCCATATGTACCCGCTCAAGGCAAAAATGAAACTGATTGTTACATGTAGAACTAATTCGAAAGGGGTACAATATGGAACTCTTTTGCCAATTGGAATTCTAAAGCTCATTTTGATTCAATCCCAAGATTGTCTATTGTTTCCAAGTGTGTAGACATACGTGGCGTAAGTGTACTCACGTAGAAACAATCATCACACCAAAACATGATGTACTAGAGAGTTACAAATTTATTTTGTTCATCACATCAAACAGTGAAATACAAGAAGTCAAATTAAGTCCAGTACAATGGATTTCACCATGAAAATCAGATTATATAGGTTTATAGATTGCTACAATGCACAAATGCAGAAAAAGGCATTAGCACGTTTATTGCATACTAGAAAAATAGTGATGAACGCTGCTAAACGCTAAGCGTAAAAATGCAGTAACCTCACTTAAATTATGTGTTTAACTACGACAAAAGACAGACAAAATTTCCAAATCGTGCACAGGACAGACAATACGATACAAATTACATTTGACGAAAACAACCGACTCAAATTCCAAGGATAAGGAGGTACCACAGTGTTAAAGACAGAAATAGGAAGAGATGACAGCAATGGGGGGGGGGAGATTGAAGCAGGGATTAACACAGTCCATACCCCGGCTATCGGCCTACACTTTTTCACAAAAATGAAGTTCGAAAGAATTGTGTATTGTGGCCATCCCACCTCCCTATGGATTCCGTAGCCTCAACGGAATAACTGCATGTTAAGGAAGTGGTGGTAGAATACCGAATTCATTCCGAAATGTATTCATCCTGCTTCAATGATAGTTTAGGCCATTAAAGAATACAGATAATTTCCAGTTTCTCAGAGGAATAAAATCCCCAACAGTATACTAAGAGGCCTAAAGACCATTCAGGTAATTGGTAAGCGAACCTTGTTAAAGGTCCATGGTCATGGTCCGATAGCCTCGTCCCCATGTACCCCAGATTTTTTCCGGGAAGTGGTCCAAAATTTTTTATCATAAGCTACATTTTTCCATTTAACCTGTTAAATCTTCGGGCTAAAGGATGTTTTGTTTGGAGGTTATGAGCGACATATCCCCATTTTTGGTAGACCATATTGATTTTTACACGGCTCTACGGCTTTATAAAATCGCATTTTTAGCTCTCACATCAACACGGATTGAAACTCAGCGCAACTTTACGATGGGGTTTTGGGGTGAAGTCCATTCTATCAGAGAACTTTATATACTTTAATCGGACCATCATCCTTGCCGTAATTTAATCAACAAATGTGTCTATTCCATGCAACAGACTAGGATCGGTAACTTCATTGATCTAAAACCACAAAGGTTACGACCGGTTCAACAGGGTGGGTTGCCGTGGGAATCGACCCCGGCGTGTTTTTCTTGTGCATATAACTTTCTTTCTTGTTTTGGACCGTTTAGACTCTTGGGCTACAACACTTATTTTTCAATACTTTACAGCTTATTAAACTATCATTGATTTTCAGCGATTTTAGGAGATTTTTAATATTATAGAGAGAAATAGGTTAACTCTGACCGATGCTATATGTATAAACGCGAGCCGCTGCGACCTGATTTTAAGGTATTTTCAATGTTTTTAATAAGAAAGAGCTTCCTGAATCCTTTTTTTCACGGAAACTAAATTAATCGTAGATATTTTCATTTTTTGAGACAGTTTTTGGTTTTCCAAAACCTGAAATTTTAACATACAAAACAATCTAACCGATTTATATGTAAAAACGCGATCTCTGAGACTGATTTAAGCATTTTCAATGTTTAATAGAAGAACATACCTTGAACACTTTTTTTCTACGGAAATACCTTGTCTTAAGATTTTCTTTTTTATGTTTTCTTTTTTCACTTCCGTTTCATATAATCTTGTGCGAAATTTTTGGGACACTTGGTCATAATGACCCTTTCCCCGCTCCCCTATATGAATGTTGGCTGATATTGGTACCTGTGAGTGATGGTGCTGTATGTTTACCTCAACATTGCTTGGTGGGGGCGGGAGGGGAGGTAACAAAGGTAAATAAATGTTAACCTCAAAGAAAACATGTGCTAACAAAATCCTCCTCTCATAGGTAGTAAAAACGGGGTCAGGAAGCTTATTGTCCTAACGAATTTTGCACAAGATTGTATGAGCAGAGTAAAAAATCTGTAGAAAACACAAAAATGACCATAACTTTCGAACGCGTACTTCAAATAACACCATTTTTAAAAATATACTACATCTTTGGGTGGACAAACCAGTTGTCTCTTCAATACATAAATTTATCACTACCAGTTTTGTAGTGTCCGATTGCTATAATATATACAGATTTTTAGTATTGTAGAAAAAGAAATAAGTTTAATTTTGAAAAGATGCTATATGTATCAATGCGAGCTACAGCGACTGAATTTAAGACATTTTCCATGTTTAACAGAAGGAGCATTATTGAAACCTTCTGCTCGTTTTAGACCCTTTAGGGTACCCACATCTCTATTTTTGTTAACAATTTACAGTTGTATTAAAATGTCAGTGATTTCGAGCGGTTTTACAGGATTTTCAGTATTTTAGTTTATAGCAAGGTGAATTCTGAACTATTTTAATATCATACGGAAACCTTTCTCCTTTAAGAGCCTTTAGGTTCCCAAAGCGTCTAATTATTTCCAAAATTTTGCAGCTGCATTAACATTTCATAGTGATTTTCATTGATTTGTACATGTTTTGCATTATTTTAGTTTAAAGGTCCATGACCCGATCGCTAATAGCCTCGTACCCAGAAGCCCAGATTTTACCGGAAGTGGTCAACATTTTGGTATCAGAAGAAAGCTACTATTTTTCTCATTTACCCTGTGAAATCTTAGAGCCAAAGGATGTGTAGTTTGGAAGTTTTGAAAAATATGCTCCATTTTGGTCGACCAATATTAATTTTACACAGTACTCTATGGGGCTTACAAAATCACGTTTTTAGCTCTCGCATCAAAACGGATTGAAATATCGGCGCGAAACTTTACAGACGGGGTTTTGGAGTAAAGGACAATCTATTAAGATGAAAACTTCATATCCTTAAATCGGGCCATCCCCTTTAAGCAAAGCGAATTCTAACAGATTTCATACGTGTAAAATTCCGGATTTTGATGACTAGGTTTAGGAGATTTTAAATGTTTGGTAGAAAGAGCACATATTGAAATACTTTTCTCTGCGAGAAGTAACTTGTCCGTAAAGATATTTCATTTTTTTGTTTTCTTTTCCAACTCCGTTCCATATAATCTTGTGCGAAATTTTTGGGGCACTTGGTCATAATGACCATTTCCCCGCTCCCCTATATCGATGTTGGCTGATATTGGTACTTGTGAGTGATGGTGCTGTATGGGATACATCACACAGTGCCTTGGGGGGGGCCGGGGGATGGGGAGGTAACAAAGGTAAATAAAATGTTAACCTCAAAGAAAGTATGTGCTAACAAAATCCTCCTCTCATAGGTAGTAAAAAAGGGGTTCAGGAAGCTTATTGTCCTAACGAATTTTGCACAAGATTGTATGAGCAGAGTAAAAAATCTGTAGAAAATACAAAATTGACCATAACATTCGAACGCGTACTTAAAAATAACCCCATTTTAAAAATATACTTCATGTTGGGTGACCAAACCATGTCTCTTCAATACATAAATTTATCATAACCAGTTTTGTAGTGTCGATTGCATATAATATATACAGATTTTAGTATTGTAGAAAAAGAAATTTGAAAGATGCTAGGATGTATCAATGCGCGCTTCAGCGTACTGGAATTTAAGACATGTATATGTTACAGAAAGAGCATATTGAAACCTTCTGCTCGTTTTAGACCCTTTAGGGTGCCCACACTCATTTTTGTTAACAATTTACAGTTGTATTAAAAATGTCAGTGATTCGAGCGGTTTTACAGGATTTTCAGTATTCTAGTTTATAGCAAGGTGAATTCTGAACTTTTTCTAGCGCCTGCCTATTTTAATATTCATACGGGAAACTTTCTCCTTTTTAAGAGCCTTTAGGTTCCCCAAAGCGTCTTAATTATTCCAAAAGGTTGCAAGCTGATTAAATTTCATGGTGATTTTGCCATTGAATTTGTACATGTTTTCATTATTTGTTTATTAAGGTCATGGCCCGAGCGCTAATAGCCTCGTACCAGAAGCCCAGATTTTACCGGAAACGGTCACCATTTTGGATCAGGAAAGCCGAATTTTTCTCATTTAACCGTGAAATGTAGAGCAAAGGACTGTGTAGTTGGAAGTATGAGCAAAAATGTGCTATGTTGGTTCGCTTATTCTCGACCAATATTAATTTTACAACAGTACTCTATGGATAGGGCTTACCAAAATCACGTTTTTAGTCTCGCATTCAAAACGGATTGGAAATATCGGCGCGAAATTACAGATGGAGTTTTGAGTAGTAAAGGGACAATCTCTCAGATCGAAAGAAGCTTCATATCCTTAAATCGGGCCGTCCCCTTTACAGCAAAGGCGAATTCTAAAAGATTTCATACGTGTAAATTCCGGATGTGATGGACTTAGATTAGGAGATGTGACAATGTTTGGTAGAAATTTAGCACATATTGAAATTACTGTTTCTCTGCGAGAACTAAGTGTACGTAAAATATTTTAATTTTTATGACAGTTTATGTCCAAAAGCAGTAATTTACACGATTTTTATTATTTTATGTAGAAAGAGGCGAAATCCAACCGTGTAATTCCGGGATTTGAAGGTATATTTACGCGATTTTAAATGCTTGGTAGAAAGAAAGAGCATATTTTGAATATTTTCTCGCGCGAAACTAAGTTGTACGCGAAGATATCAGTTGTTATAACAGATTTATTGCCAAAACATCCGCTAGTTTCAATGGGAGAGACGGCCACCCAAAATTGGTCCCTGGTTAGTTCACCAAAGGCAATCATGGATTCTGGAGATTTTGGCCCGAATCAGCTCCAGGAGCATATATTTCAACTCGTCTCATAGGGGCGCTATCATTATTATGTGTGCGCTGTGATTCCGTTAATGTTTGATATTGAAGTATTACAAAAGAAACGACTTCCTGCCGGCTCGGATTGAGTGGCGTGCGTTTGTAGGCACTCTTCTGGTTATATAAAGGGCGTGGGGTCGATTCCCACTCCAGGAACAAAATTTTTTATGATTTTATTTGTATTTTAGAGTTGGAGATTGGAATCATAAAAACATCAGAGTTGTGGATTGAAATGAAGTAGAAAAATATGTTGAATAGCTGCCCTTTGGGTGATAATAGACTGGTCATAGTCGGGAGCATGATTTCGGGCCACAATCTCCGACGTGCAGGAATGATTATGTTTAAACGACATCAGTCGTCTGCTAAATAAAATCACTCGGTGAATTTATTATGAAAATCGTTTTCTGTTTACCCATATGGGCGCTTGATTGGCGTATTCATTTCAGGTGAGAAGCTAAGGACATTAACCATGATAATAGACACATTTGTTGATTTTAAATGGACGGCAAAAAGTTAGCCCACCAAAGACCGGGATGTCTGTAGCCTCTCATCAATGTCCCTATATTGTTTGGGGTACGTTATTTTGTATGTAAAATATATCTATTTTTCAAGAGCCTAGAATATTATTCTGCGAGCAAATTAAGAAATATCACATTTTGTGAAAATGTGCCAGTGCCATTGCCGCTTTAATAAATAGATGAACAGTTTTCTTGATGGAAGGCTGAATATTAAGAACCTTAGAAATAGAGGTATGTAAAAAACCGATTGTAAAGCATGCATATGTAAATGAAATGTCGATGCCGTTTTATCAAGAAAGCTGAATGTTTGTTTTTTTTTCGTCATATATCTATACGTTTTAAAATCAACTTTTATTGGATATGCTTTGGCATCATTTTCAAATTCAAAATACATTTTTAACATAGACTAATTAATGGCCCGTAATTTCATAAAACAAAACCTAAATACCCACAAAACACCACAACATGGACTGCCAAACCCCAATTAACACAAGGGGAATTTCGTGGCCCTGATGGTTTGTATGCAAACATTGGAAGTGCTACTGAACCCCAAATACTACAAAATACCATGGGGGTGGGGGTGGTATTTTGGGGTGTGGGGTCCTAGCGAAAATTACTTAATGATAGTTCAAATATTTAACGTCAGTTTACAAACATGATTCTTTTCAACATTTAAAGACATTCAAGCTTTTGTAGGTTGACTTTTAGAAAAGGAGTTTAAAAAATCAATTATCGGAATGGGTAGACTTCGTTTCCTGATTATGCCTCCATATATGTCTGTTTTGGGCCTGGCACACTTAACGAATGCAGATTATCGCTTGTTGCCATATGAGGGAGATTCTAAAAGTTCCAAGTGTAATATCTCAAATCTGTACGAAATTTTCAAACAATATAATGATTAGCAAAAAAGATATTACGATGCTAAGTAATAATCGCCCCAAAATCATTATTTTATGTTACTACAAAAATATAGATTGTTTGTTTTGCATGACTCGTGATGATGAGTTAATATTCAAAGTGGCATAAATATGACCCTATAAAAGTTCATGAAGAGTTGTGAAGTAGGATGGGGTCGTTAATCTCTGGTTATAGTCCAATCTACAGGTTATATTTTAAATATAAAATATCAACGGTTTCTAGGACATTTTGCCTGCGAATCGGAATGAAGCGGTGGCAGGACGAGAAACCTTGAGCAATTTTCAAAGAAAACGGGAAAATTCAAAAATGGCCACCAAAACACTAAACACTCATCCATTAAATCATTCAAAAGTTGTAATATTGTGCCTAAAGTTGTAAATTTGTGCCTTGTCCAGTCAAAAATTATTGGTTGTTTACATTCTATAAAAATCGTGGACAGGGATGAGTTAGTGATTTCAAGGAAGGGTCCTTTCAATAGTCATTTTTTCATGCATATTGTCCACTTAAGTTGTTAGAGTATCGAAAGCCATTTCGGATGCTAACTGAAGAGGAAATTGATTACACACGTTGGAAAAATATTTCTTATTATTGTTTTAATGAATTTTGGCTGTCAAAAATCAGGATAGATACCAGCTAATATCAATCTGCAGTCAACAAGCTAGCTCACGCGATCGGACAGTTATTGTCAAAAAATTTTTGGGCGGCCATATTGATTTCATGATACGGGATTACAGATCGATGTTAATTGGTGCACAATGAAGTTTGGAAAGACTTCGCTATGTACCCCCTCGATAGATTACATGATACAGAATTTATTTTACTTGGCCTTGTTTCAACCAAAAATTGGAATATAAACGGCTAAAATAATTAAATTTTATGTTGCATGTAAATATATTAGAAGGGGTACATATGGGACAGTCTTGCCGAATGTTTTAACTAGTACAGGCACGGCTTAAAAAATACAGCTTTTAGTGAATTACAGATTCGATTTTAGGGTTGATGGGGCCATTTGATGTTTGCGTTTCTACCCAAATGTTCAAGGTTTCTTTGGCACCATTGGATTAGGAATTGGCTAAAAAACTCGTTCTGAAAAACTGTTTGGACAAAAGGATCGAATAAAACAAGGTTGATATCAGCTATCATTGAACCTGCAGCTTGGACTATTACGCCCTTGCTGTGTAGTGTGTGGAGGACTCTGAAATTTGTTATTTTGTTTGTATTTGTGTATTGTATTATGTTTCAAATACTGTTTAAAATGTTTTTTTTCATCTCCGATTCATTTAGCACCTCCTCCTCTTGATTGCAATACAGTCCAAATGGTACCAAAGAAGCCAGAGGAACTATTATAAGAATCCTATCAAAAGATCTACATACAACACAAAATAATTTCAAAATGTATGGTTTGACTCAGAATAAAATTTGGTTAAATCAGATGTAAAAGGAACTATGAAACTGAAAGGTATCGGACACTCGACTCCACAACGAAACACTACTTTCACACTTTATTACATTGTCTATTGAATACGGACCAGGGCTCCAAATGGTTGCTACAACTTTTGAATTCAGTGTTAAATGACAATCTTTTCATCATATTTTGCACATTAGTGGTTGCGGAACTCCCAGGGAATAATCCATATGGTATCCAACTGTATTTCTGGGAAAGCTTTATTAGTAAGCTTCAAAAATGTATACTTTGTAGGCTGTGGGGTTCCTGAAGAGAGTAGAGGCTTTCGCACAAATTATCCTGTATTTGCACAAACTGAAAACATGTCACACAAAATGGCCACCTTGAAAACACATGGCCTTATGTTATGACAAAAAGGTGCAAGCATGGAATTCAAGCGCTAAGGCATTCATGTCTTATTAAATGACATTCGTAACAATCTCTTTGCAGGCAATTCATACAAAGCCATTGATGGACTGGAGGTTAAAGAGGGGTAGTGTATGATCCAAAGTTTCAAATGTATTCATTTGAGATTTACAACCAAATGTCGGCAGTCAGTGCTACATGAAGCAAAACCTTCCTTATCTTTGGAATGTGCAATCATTTTAATATTCACCAGTATGATCAACCGTTGACTTAACGTATCCAATCGTGTCTACCAAACATCTAAAATGGGCATACGGGAGCAAGGTACAACCATGAACGTCTAATGGTTACAATTAAATTATTGCTTTGAGGAATGTTCAGTGCAATGTACCACAAGGATGAAAATTATGCCAGAGAAGAGCTGATACAATGACATGCGTGGTAAATAATTGTGAGACAGTTAC
>JAMKCH010045752.1:0-11997 GCA_023653785.1 Ophioderma brevispina | reverse complement strand
TGACCCCTGTACAAAATTTGTCTTGACACCTTTCCCTGAAGCACCATTTGTGGCACTTAAGATTTATGTTTCAGGGGTCCTGTCGTCTGTCTACATATTTAATTCACCTCAAACCTTTTGTATTGAGATGTGTTACAAATGTGTGCTAGCTCGGGGCTTATACTATCTTCTCTCACTAAGCCTTGAAAGCTTGGAAGTTTGCAAACACCGGGGTACCACTGTGCCACAATACCTACTACAGTCCTTTATTGACACGAATCTTGCATATATGAAAACTTTGATGTCTTAGAATCCCTACTAGCTCGATTTAAAAAAAAACGGTGCACAGCTCAGGCTGAATCCGGTGAAATGAAATGTTGACCCTAAACAGCACAAAATGACCGAAGATTTGCACACAAATAATAGCTAAACACAGTCGTCTCCCACTTCCGGTTGTATGTTCGTAATTTATGGTAATCAGCGAAAATAAGTGTGCTCGTGCCTATTCTAAAGAAAATAAACCGGAACACTCAGGGGCGAATCAATGATCTATGGGGTGACTGCTACGGTTAAATGGGATTTTTAACAGTTAAAGACACTATCACCGTTTCAAAAAATATTCAGATTTTAACCATGAATGGAAAGGTAGTCAGGAAACAAAGTGCGTATAATCAATATAATTTAGGACTAAATCAAAGTAAGATTTCAATAAGTGTTGTTTTGTACTGATTCTGAATTGTTATTCTGCATCAGATCGCATGAGAAACAACCCCGGTTTTCACTACACTCACGAAAGTAGCGTGGGAGGAGGTAGGTTAAGGACGATGTGACGCTACGTGAGGGAGCTAGTAAGCGTACAGAAAATGGGCGGAAAGTTAAACCAAAAAATGACCGGTTAATCCTTGCTTAAGCGGCAAGACGTCCATATGTACCCCCCCCCACCCATATATGTACATGCAACATAAAATTAATTATTTTAGCTGTTATTCCGTTTTTGATGAGAAACAAGGCCAAAATTAAAATAAATTTTGTATCCATGTAAATAAATAAAGGGGATACATAGGAAAAGACTTTCCGGTAAGCATCCTCAGTGAAAAAGTTAATCTGATCTGGAAGCTTCAAAGTCTTTGCAAGTGCAGTCGGCTGGCCGATAAGAAACTAATTTACATATTCAAAGTGTCATCGTCGAATTTTCTGCCAACGCAGGGTCGCCGAATTACACTCTTGGACTAGAGTAGATCCGTAACTGGCGCAGTTGACGGAAGAGTTTTCTCGATCAAATAAATGTTGAAGGATAATGATTGTCACTGTGTGGTTGCAAAAAAGGACTATAGTCTGGTAACCAGAACAGAGGTTCAACAGAACATTATCTTGAAATACTACTTGTTATGTCACGGACCTACTACTGAGGCCGATCAATGATTGATAATGTACCGTGGGTTCAAGATAATGTTGACCTTCTGGTTTCAGTTACGGTAACTTTGTTCGAAATATAATACATTTCCTACCGTTGTTTACCTAATTGCATTTACGGTTAGGCCATGAGAATGAAAAGTTTTAGATTTTGCATCCAGACTTTTAGTGGCCGATCAAGTACCCACTACGAAGCCGATATTTCTGAAAGTGAACATGGACCAACTTATGTGCCTTCAAAATTCCTTTTTATGAAAGTACTACATTTTTTCCGAAAACGTTTCCAGTGACAGTAGTAAAGCTACAGTAGCAATTCGATGAAATTGTAACTATGTTGAATTGTTAGGGTAACATGCCGAAATGCAATGAAATCCTTATTCAAGTTACTACTGACCAACGCTACAGTCTCCCTTTGTCAATGTTGGTTTTGCTACTAGCCTTTCGTTTACCATCCTCTGACCTTGTCAAAATTGCATTTGATGTTCACATAGGCCAAATCGTATTGTTGTTGCTGCGCAGAGTAAAATTAGCATCCAGGCACGTTGGCACAACCACAAGTGGGCGATACCCAGGCTCCGCCATTTGGAAATATAAATTTTTTTTTTTCAAACAGAGAAATTTGAACAATTAGAGTACACATCTTTCAAATTCTTACACTTGATTAGTGAAAATCTTTTACTGATAAAAGTCACTGCATCTCGTGTACAATCAGAATGATTTTACACCAGGGATTCTCAACTAGCGGCGCGCGCGTCAAATTTGGCGCTTTGGCAAGTACCGATTGCGCTTTTGACACTCTCTCAAAACAAATGAACTACATTAGCAATACCCTGAGAAATAGGCAAGTTTGGCGCTTTCCCCTACATTTTTTTCATTTATGTGGTGCATTGTAAGGACTATTTGAGAACCCCTGATTTACACTTTACTGAGCTTGAGAATCGGGAATGCTAACCTAGTACTTGAATGTCATTGGCTAGCACAGTGAGGGAGGTTGCTTGGAGGTGACCGTTTCATCTGTCCCTGGCTTGTAGTCTGCATATTCGCAATCATCTAAGCTCCAAACAGAGCATGTTGAACGACATGCAAAATATCACACGGGTGATCGGCGCCTGTCAACAGCCGATAACTGCTATTATGATCTGACTTCATAATACAGGTCAGTGCCATAGAGCTCTGTTTACAGATACCCTCGAGAGATTTAAACACATGGCCGCTGCTGGATAGAATCCTGATAGAAGCCGCGAAATTGGCTGATTTTTCCCCACTTCGAATGTGAGTAATCGCATTGATAGTAAAATAAACCAAGCAACAAGTCTCCACTTAAAGTTAACATTAATCCCTATGATAATTGCTCACTTGGGCATATGGTGACCAAAACATTGCATGCATATTGCCTCTTGAAATGTACCTAAGTTTTTTCGCCGGAATGCCATATTGCCCGCAACCCTTGTTGTAGACCTATGTGGATACAACCCTAGGGTTGCGGTCCCGAAACTAAGACCTTTTTTCACATGTCATTAAGGTTTATTTTCATTACTCATTATTCCAATGTATTTTCATTGTTTGACTTGTGAGTCATGGTTTTTCCATCCAGTGAAGATCAATCGTTTCTACAACATGCCAGGGATAGAAATGATGGCGTCATTTTTAGAGTCTGCATGCATGTACTTTAATTGTTATTGTGTAATTAACTCCTTTTTAACACCTGTTTAATGATTGTGAAAATTATTTTTTTTGTGTGATGAGAGCATTTTTTATGCCAAATTAATTTTTTTTTAAAATAAAGCAAATTTTTGGCAGCAAGTTTTGGAGCATGTGGGTGGTGGATGCAATCTAAACTTTCACATTCCCATGCCTTAGAATTCCAAATGTACCAGAAATGGGTGCAGTTAAAACACCAAAACATGACCGTATGGGCGGTTAATCGCTTGCTTATTATACTCGATTGCGCTGATAAGGAGATGGGGAAAAGTTTTGGGTCATATCCATTAGGTGAAATAGGGAGAAGCATTTTAATCTATTCCAAGAAGCGCTTCACGACCTAACCATAGAAAGTGACTGAATAGGAATAGGGCCAAGTACAAAACTTTAATTTTGTTTACGTATATTTGAATTGAATTTGTATACAGTTTTAAAACACAATCGATTTCCAAATCATTCACATCACCTCACGGCAAAAACGGTCCTTTGTTGTTTTAGGAATTAAACGCATATTTCTGTAGTCACTGCGAAAACGTCATCTTTTAAGCGTTTTGATTGCACAAGTGCACAAAGCCCTATCTTTGTTCTGTTCACAGGAAAAAAAAATGTTCTCAAAATCATGCTTTTTCTAGAATTTGGACCTGGCAACACTGAGTTTTCAACATTGAAAAATTGACTTTTTGGGCCTATATTTGCAAAGAAAATTCCACTTGCGCGCTGGTTTAGAATATTGATCTTTCTGGTTGTGAGTAAAACAGACCTTGCACCCACCATATTGTGAGAACAGCTTGGGGAAATATATCTATCATAGGCGGTGTGTTGCCAGAAAATGGGGCCATTTTGGAAAATGCCCCAATTTCTCTTATACTAGTGAAATTTGTGGACTTTAATTGGTAAAATTGTTGTGTGAAATGCATTTTCAGGTCATGATTGCATAATTGTCAATCATTCTGAATGTTTTTGATGAGTAATATCAGTTTAGTTGCTTGGAGTGATACAGCGTTCCCGATTGCTCAGGTATTTGTTACTGTGTACATGTCCATTAACTATAATCAGTAGATTATAAAGGGTAACGCTAATGTTGTATTCCTGGCAGTTATCATGTTCCTATCTTTTGAATAGTGTTGAATCAATCAAAATATGTTTTGGGGTGATAGTCTATGTGTTGCCAGTTCCAAATGTGTTATAATTTTGATGAAATATATAGCGTTATAGGTGTTACAGCTAGCTTGATGATCAATATTTGAAAAAATTATACTGGCGCAGATATTGTAGGAAGCATTATAGGCGTCAAATTTGGAGGTCCTGTGACCCGTTTGCGGGGAACTACTTTTGAAGGAGTGGTTCTTAAATATCTTAAATAACAATAGGGTGAATTTTGAAGGATGCTGATCACTTAAAGCCCGCGTCCAACTCAACCAAATGAGTGGGGAACCTACTTGAGGGGCGAATTTCAAAATGGCCGCCCAAATAGCCTAAAATGAACCCCTGGGATCAAACATATCGCCATAAAATCATAAATGATCAACTGGTAGAAGATCTAAACGGATTAAAATACACAAAATTACAAATCAGTAATTAGTTTAAGTCAAACAATGATTAATTCATAAAAAGTCACCAATAGAGGCCACTATTCAAAATATTTAAAAATACCTCCAAAGTCCAGAGATGCTACATAGAAAGTTCCGTTTAAGTGTAAAAATGTTTTAAAGTAATAAATTTTGCATTTTTTTTAATTTTGAAGGTGCCTGCATTTGTCTAAAATGTTATGGTATTG
Organism: Ophioderma brevispina; assembly: GCA_023653785.1. Lineage (NCBI taxonomy): Eukaryota > Metazoa > Echinodermata > Ophiuroidea > Amphilepidida > Ophiodermatidae > Ophioderma > Ophioderma brevispina. Next base: position 7,127 of record JAMKCH010045752.1, on the reverse strand, counting down.
ATACTAGAGGGCGCTTTTTAAAAGGCTGCCAAACGCATTAAAATCTATAAAATACATTTTTGAAGCTGGTTTAAACATTTTTTGTCCAACTGTGATAAATGTGAAGAAAGTACTGTAAGGATTCCCAGTTCAAATAAACAATCTTTAAAAAATGAGTCACATAGAGGGCACGTTTTCAATTATTTTGGTCAAAATGGCCAAATAATGCTTTTGGGGCTTAACGGCTTCAGCTTGACGTTTCATGCATTGTAGTTGATAAATCAAATGATTTTGAGTCGACATCGCACTTTTATTATGTGTTACTCTATCCTTTACACATTCAAAAAAACATTAATGGGAATATTTGAAGGAAATTGAAAACCAGTGTTTCAAAATTCTCAAGACTGGAAAACATATTGAAAGGCATTGTGGGAAAAAAATGGATTCGCCCGTAGCAGTTGCGGTGTTCACTTTCCGTGTTGCGAGCACTGAAGTACCCATAAAAAACGCTCAATTTTCTAATTTTATGAGGTTTAGACCCGATTATGATACATATTCAAAACAAAAACAAAAACATAGTAATGGATCCTCTGATGCAAAAAAAAATCCATAAACCCTAGGGCAGCCCAGAAAGTTTTCCACGGTTGTATGTAAGTCTTGTGTCACAGGATGCCCGGAAAAGATATAATATCTAACTTGATACTGCGTGAGAGATAACGTTATCAGTCCGTTCATAGAAAAGTCATGGAAATGACCCAAATAAATCTCAAATATCTCCGGAAACAAAGGGGTTCTATGATGTTTTTGCATCAGAGGATCCGCTACTTATGTTTTAAATTTAAAAACATTTTACACCTTAAATGGAACTTTCTAGTAGCATCTGTGAACTTGGCGGTATTTAAATATTTTGGTGACTTTTTATGCATTATTAAATCAGTTTGTTTGACTTTAAACTAATCATGATTTGTATTTGTTGTATTTAATCCTGACCATTTATGATTTTATGGCGATATGTTGACCAGGTGGTTCATTTTAGGTAATTTGTGGTGGCCCATTTGAAAATCTTTTTTTGCCCTTAGTGAGAGTTCCCCATTTGGTGAGGTTGGGACCATGACCTCTACACATGGTTAGCGGGCTGCACCCCCCCAGTGAATGGTGGCCGAGGGTTGTATTGTACACAACAGAGTGGTTTTTGACCCATTTACAATAGACGGAAAACAATGCATACCCCGGCATGTTAGTGACACATATTACACAGATGTTTCTATTGTTGGACAATGTGTATGCATTGTTTCGACCCCATGATGTATGGGTCAACAACAACCAACTTCCTGATGTTTCACTGGCGACTCTGACCTGCTATCCATAGGTAGAGGTCAGGTGGGTTGGAATCGGCTAAAGTGATAAGCAGCCCGCAAAAAGCCCCTAGAACATCGCTTACGTGTTCCCCGCCAAACTGGCACGAGGAGTCCATATTGACCCTACAAATGCATTCCCCACAAGATCTGCGCCAGTATCTTTTTTTTCTAATATTGATTCAAGCTCTTACACATATAACGGATATATATTTTCACAAAAATTAGACAGGGGGGTAGGACATGACTCGTGCTCGATTTGGGCATTGGGGATTTCCAAACGGTCATTTGGGGAACTGCTAGTTGCATTTGCTTTGCAGTCTCTGTCTCAGTTTCCTTCAAAAATCTCCTCTTGAACCCCAAAGAGTGTAATTTCCAATACGTCCTTTAGAATTTATTTAATATTTGTGAAACAGGCCTAGGCCTTAGTCAGTCTGTGTGTGGACCCGATCGATATGCGTAAGAACGCCCTCCTACCGTTCAGTCCTTGAATAGACTAGCCGTGGGTACACAGAGAATGTTGATGCCGTTCTTTGCTGTTAGGTTGGTCTGTCCTACCCCCTGAAATGATAACAGATTTGGAATTTGGCCAAACATATCAAAATCCCCAAAACATATTGATTGCTTATAAAAATCAGAAAGATACAAAGGAACATGATATGGACAGTGAATGCAACATTAAAATACCATTAAATGTACTGATTATAGTTAATGGACTGTATCAAAAGCACACACAACACTAAGCTATGGCAACACTGTATCAGCCGCCAGCAATAAACTGATTTATCTCATTCAAAAAACATTCAGAATGATTTACACTTAGCAAACATGAACCGAAATGCAACTTACCACAACAATTTTTACCAATTAAAGTCCACAAATTTCACTATAAAGAGAAGAAGTTGGCATTTTCACAAAATGCTTATTTTTCCTGGCAAACACCCGCATATGAAAGATTTATTTCCCCCAAGCTGTTCTCATCAAATATGTTTGGGGCAAAGTCTGTTTTACTCACAACTAGAAAGTCAATATTCTAGACCAGTGCGCAAGTGGAATTTTTCCTCTTGCAAACATAGCCAAAAAGTCAATTTTTCAAAGTTGTAAAACTTCGTGTTTCCAGTCAAAATTCATAAGTAAAAAAGCAAGTTTTGCAAACTTTTTTTTCCTGTGAACAAACAAAACATCGGGCTTTGTGATTATGAAACTAAATTTTGAACAGTTTGAACTGTCTCAGACAATGCCACCTTCTAAAAAGGCAACTTTTCACTTTTTTTCAGCTCCAAAATAGCTAAAATGGCCCAAAACACAAAATGGGCCGTTGCTATGGTAACAGGCCTCATTTGAATAAACAAAGTGCATTTTCGGCCCATACCTCCCAAAGCCCTTTCACCTCACAAGTTATGAGCAAAAATTATTTTTTGAGCTTGGCAAGCTATATAAATATTTAGGTGGGGTTGCACTTAATCCGATAGCTACGGACCGTATGTATGGATTTCTTTTTGGAGCAAGGGGGGGGGGGTGCTGGACTTTGAAAAAGTGGACCTTTTCCTTTTTTGATAAAAGAGGACCTTTTGCCCCTATGGAATTGGGGGTGGGGGCACACCCACCCCAACGGCCCCTGTCGCATATGGGGGCCGGATGTAAAAGATGAAGTGTCAAACTTGAAAGTGAAGTCTGTGCTATTCTCCACGAAAGTCACATGCGACATGCGTGTCAAATGAACGCTTTGCAAATTCATCTCTGTCCAATGCAAAGCATCCACAGATTCCACACGGACCTAAATTAACGGCGGACTCAGAGATTTCAATATAAAATTTTAGGTGTGTAATAAAAATAGTCCTTAGAAATAAAGATGTCCATCTAAAATGCTTAATTCCAAAGTTAAAATGATCGATATTTCGTTCTGTTCTCAGTAAACAGTGCCATAGGATACTGTTGATTTTCTATGAAGGATTTGAGTGATTTGAGTATTTCATTGGTTATCATATGAACAAGCATTATGTATAGCAAAAAAAACATGATTTTTCTTTGAAATTGAGAGTACCCTCAGGAAATCTGGTCAACTTCCATTTTGGCTACCGTATTGACAACACTTTGGCAACAATAGAATGTGAGTGGATTTGATTGAATTCAGCAAATATTTATTTTTTTTTATCCAGGTGTTCCAGCTCAGTCTTTCATCCATGCTTTTACTCTGACACTTCAGCATTTACTGTAACAGCTAGCATCACCTGAGGTATGTCTTTAAAAAATGCAAAATCTAGATAAAATATTTAAACACAAATCACCCAGGAATAGAGGTGGACCCCCAGACTGAAGTAGATTGTAGTATCTATTTAGCAATGACTTATTTGATCCAATCCATCACTCTTTGACAGCAGGATGAAGGTGTCATGCAGAATGAGTATGATTGAATAGGGTTGCTGGCAAGGTTTGAAGAAAGAATTTGACATGTTAAGGTGGGTGCCCAAGCATGGGCCAATTTTTCATGGGTTCTCTCTCACATGGAAGCATATTATTAAAAAAAATCTGATTACAACAATTTGAGTAAAACTGGTCCAGCCATTTAGACTTAGTTCTAATACAAATGGTGTGTTTAATTGGCCCATAGTAGATCAATGTTTTGGTTCATAACATCAAAAGAAAACTTTTTCGGGCCGAAAATTTCACTCGGGGAATGAGAAAAATATTAACTTTTTCTGATATTAACTCTTAGTGGGGTTAGGAGGTGGGGCAGGGGGTCGAGGTTGTCAATTGGTCACCCACATTTAGACTATTTCTCTCTACTAGATCTCCACCACACAATACCACTTGGCTTTTGTGGTATCCAAGCAAAATCTTCCTGATGTTGTAGTATTGTTTTCATCAGGAGGATAGTCTAATTAGCTCCCCTTCTAATTCACACTAAACCCTAAAATACCACAAAATACCATGTATTGGACTCCTTAAAGGGGCCTTTCGTGATCCACAACCTCGTCCCCCGAATTACCCCTTAAAGGGCACTTCGTGATCCACAGGCCTCGTCCCCTGACTTGCCTAAAAAGTTGAGATATTTATGGCATCTTCTCAACCATTGTTATAAGTAAGTCGTGTGCCTAATCTTGCGTGCAAATTCTATCTGGTTTCCTTGAAGAATTTGTAATTTTGTATTTTCTTCTGTAAACGACAGAAATTACACACAGTGGCCCTTTTGTGGCAGCGTGATGCAACATTTGCTCATAACATCAAAAAGCACCATCAGAATCAACTGAATTTTGGAATAAACTTTTTCTCAGGGATATCTACTAAACCATAAACCAATGCGTGCTAGGATCACGAAGTGCACTTTAAAAAAAGTTGAGATTTTTATATCATCTGAACCATTAGCCTTATACATTCACATTAGCCTAATCTTATGTGCAATTCGGTCTATCTGTACGAAATTTGCAATTTGTATTTTCTCTGTCCGTAATGGACAAATATACGCACCGTTGTCCTAATTGGACCGTGGAACAAACATTTTGCATACAATAACACCAAACCGCACAATCGGGGATCAACTCCAAGATGTGAATAAGCATTTCTCAAGGATATCTAGGAACAATGAAAAAACAAAAGGTGCCGGAATCATAAAATGCACCTTTAACACAAAAATAGCATAAAATACACAGGGAAAATTTCATGGTTTCTTGTAAACAATCGCTGAACATATTAGAGTGTTGATACAGGAACCACCAAAATACCAGAATTGTAGGAGAGTGTGATAATTGGAGTGTACGGTTTGAATAGTAATGACTAACCAATCCAATCGGCTGAACTGTCAGTAACAGTGCAATATGCAGTGTATTTAAACTAGTAATAAAAAGTGCGATCTACAGTTTGTATGAAAGCCTTGTAACACATTGCCAAAAGTACTATTAGTACACTATGTATAAAAGGTGATAAATGAGAGCAAGTAACTGAGAGTTTAATTAAATTGAGAAGGTTTTGTTTTACTTGAATCATCTGGTACATGTCCTTCTAATTTTGTCTTCATTATAGGGGCGACCAATAGACTTCACAAATCAAGACGAGACCAGTAAGCGATGGCTGAACGAGTTCCGTACCAAACCTTTTTCTACACCGATCAAATTAGATACGTTGTCGGTAAGAACCTGCTTTCAGTGTCTATCCTAGAACTGGAAGAATATCTGCACTGATGCGATTAGTTGTAAACAAGAATGTTGGTGTGCACTTTGAAACCTGGAATACTTGGCTGGTGATTCTGATAGCTGAGGAACCACAGCTGTTTGACCCATGCAAATCGTCTCTTATTTTTAGAGCAATTTAAGCAAGAGTCGGCGACACCAATTTTGACCAACTGAGTATAAGTAGGGACATGCAAGAGCTATATTGCTGCCAAAAATAAGAAACATCCATTGCGGGAATCTTACCATATAGGCCTGCAAAGGTCAGGATTTATATGTTATAGCGCCCATCCCTGCTATATATCATTTCCATAGGAGAGAGTTTGTAGACTAGATTTATTAAAGAAAAATCATGTGTGCCCGCATGAACTTCATTAAATTACACAGGATGAAGTCAGTGGTATAAAAATAATCCAAATCATTGTCAAAAGTGTGTCGCCGTTGATATTTTTTTATTTATATGGTTTGTAAATAATAAATAAGACTTTTTCAAACAGCTGTGGAAAGGAATAAAACATGAGTATTCTTCCTGATCATACTTGCTCCAAGGACTAGAGACTTATGCACAAGATTTTTGATGATATTACTCAACAGCCTTTGAAAGTCTGATGGGAAGGTGCATCTCTTTTTGTAAGTCGAGTGAAAACTCATTTGGTGATTTTGTGTATGTTCATGGGCAAAGACCAGTCATTCAAAGCAATCAATCATGATTAATGATCACTTATGCTCACTTGATCCATTGCCATTCAGTGTATAATTTAAGCCATTCTGTGACGATCTTCCCCATGATTACCATAATTGTTCAACAAAATTGCATGTTCTGGGTTTCTCAAGGAGCAAATTTAGCACCAAACATGTTATCTTCGAGGGTGGTCTTGGATTTGGTCGGATTACCCATGCTCATTAAAAAAAAGGGGAACTAGTAGCAAAAGCGGGACTATCCGCTAGAGGTATCACAATAATCCAGTTTTAGTCCTGCAAGGGTATTGAAGTGTAGTCAAGTTTGTGACTGGTACAATGTAAATAGAGGGATGAACCAACACATGTCAGCAAATAAAACCGAGTGGTATTTTTCTACAATCTCAAAAGTGCTATTTCTTATGTTTTGGTTCTTTTAAAAGCTTTATATTTGTTTCGGTATTAGAAAACAGTCTTGTAGGGATATAATTTTATGGAAAATTGTATTAATCGTTAGGGTTTATCACTTTTTTTCTTTTTGAAAATGGATTTTCGTCAAAAACATGGTCCTGCTTACGAGTTATATTTACGGAAAAATGGTCCCGTTAGGGGTCATTCAGAACCCCTGGAACAAGCATGGGAAACCAATAAAACCCTGAGAACCCCTCCCTGTGGCCTCTGTCTCCTTTTACGGTTATATAACTATGAGTAATTCACCACAGCGAACCGTTGTATATTTTTTTACGGTTAGTGAAATTCCTTCTCGGCTCTTCTATCTGATTACAGTTTCTTTCTTTTACTCACCAGTTCCCGTTTATTCAGCATTAGTAAGTGGGTAGACTGTCCTGGAGCCATCTTGATTGGCCTCTAACTCACAAGTAGCGCCAAAATACTGCAACACTTCCTCATTGAAAAATATAAAGTAGTCTAGACTATCCATCTTGTATTC